>PVJX010008413.1:0-65767 GCA_004027295.1 Dolichotis patagonum
GAGCTGTGTAACACATGAAACATTGTGTTTTAACTTTAACCTATTGTTTATATACATTGTCATTGAATTCTCTTAAATACTTCATTGAAGTAGAGGAAGAAAGAGGTTGAATCACTTTCACAAGGTCATAGTAAGTAGCAAAACTGATTATAAATGAGGTTCTATTTGTTGCTAATGCACATGCTTGTCCTGGAAATTACTATTACCCAGAAGTAATTAACGCATTAATTTTGGATCTTTGTACCTTTCTGTGATAATAGATGAGTTCCCAAATAGAATATGTGGCTATAAAATGTTCAGATGTAAGAGTGTCAGTGCAGGGAAAAGCATAATAGTGGATGGGTTTTGTTTTTCTTTTTTATAGGTGGGGTGGGGCAGAATTGGGAATTAAACCCAGGGCCTTGCACATGCTATGCAAGTGCTCTACCAGTGAGTTACAGCCCCAGAGCTTTCTCAGATTTTAGAAGTGCCATTCTCCACTGTGTCAAGAGGATGTGCTATCCCTCCTCCCCCATGCTGAGGATTGAATCAGAGCCTTGTGCATGCTAGGCAAGCATTGTACCACTGAGCTACACTCAGCCAGCCCAAGGGCACATACTGTCAGAGTGACATGGTTGTCAATGCTGAGCTGGTTGAGTATAGTATTTATCACGTTTTCCACTTCTTCCTTCCCATGTTGTACTCCATGGAAGGAAGTTACAGTGCATGCTCCATGTTTGCAGGGGGGGGAGTATGCTTTCCATCCTTGAGCATAATGTGCATAAATTACTTGGAATTCTGTATTGCAAGTTTATCTCTTTTTCTTGAACCATTTTATCACTATGGGCTTATTTTATAATTTGAATTATATATCAGTACCAGTTTATCACTCAGATTGCTCCAGCAGTAGCCATTGAATGCTTTTTCAATTTGTTCCTGTCCCTTTGGCATAACTCCATCATTATAGTTTTATTTTTTGAGGTTTTGTTTCTAAAGCACTTCTTTACTTCCTGATACCATAAGAAGTTCCCAGTTCATTTCATGTATTTCCTGTCCTGGTGCTAAAATCAGTCATTGTGCCAGGATGCTCTTTCTTTTCTTTTCTTTTCTTTTCTTTTCTTTTCTTTCTTTTCTTTTTTTCCTTTCCTTTCCTTTCCTTTCCTTTTCCTTTTCCTTTTCCTTTTTCTTTCTTTCTCTCTCTCTGTCTCTGTCTCTCTCTGTCTCTCATTTTCTCTCTTTCTTTTTTTTAGAGTATGGAAGTATGGAATTAGAAATCAGAGTTTTGGGGCCAGATGTGTTGTTACTGTCATTGCATCTAGGCTCTCAGCTGAAAGCAAAGAAATTATGTACATATACTAATATTTCTGTATGTAATCATCAGTACTGAGAGTAAGTTACATCTGAGTTCACAGAAGTGTCTCTGACTCTCATCCATCACCATATGGCTCATTCTAGCTTTCTCCCTTTGCTTCTGTGATTTTCTACTATAACAGTAGAGAGTCTTACCCCCATTATCTGCTATCCACGGTAGTTGGTCACTTCCAGTGTGTGTTAGGAGCAGAATTATTAATCCACACTGCTTAGAAACACCTTTACCAGTTGCAGTAGCATTTGTGCAGTTTTTTTACTTTAGCCTCACAGGTACTACTCATTTTTTTCTTTTGTACATTTAGAACTTTTATTTCAAAACAAAGAACCACAGTAACATTAATAGTAGAAAATTCATGTGGAAATATTGACAGCCTTGTCACCCAGAAATGGGAACAACTCCACCCTGCATTACCACCCAGGGACTGCAGAGGCAGAAGAGGTGTAGTTCCAGGAAAGCCACCTTTCGCAACCAAGCCTTGCTGCCTACCTATGGTGTTTATCCAAAGGCCCAGGGAACAGCGGGAATGGAGGGAACCAAGAAATGGAACACAGTTGTCTGCCTAGAAGTCTGAAATGTGTGAACACCAAGGAAGGGAAGGGAGCTGAGTAATCTGCAAGCAAGAGAGGGAGAGGGGTTAGAGGGCTGCAGAGATGCAGTGGCCTGAGGCAGCAGTCAGCCTTGCTGTCTGTCCCCTGACTGTCTGAACCCCTCCAATTGGAAGCAAGTCTTCATTTGGTTCTCGTTCCCCTGCAAGATTACCAGCTCCTCTCCCTCCAGACCCCCAGAGCCACCTGGCTGACCCTCTTCCCTTTGCCCTTCCCCTTGGTCTCAGCAGGCAGGGAGGTGGCTCTCCTACTGCTCCCTCCTGCAGGAAAGGATAGCAGATGAGTCTGAAGCAGGAGTTCTGGGAGCAAATGCCACCCAGCAGAAGCAGTGTTGCTGCCACACACAGAGACAGGTTTTTTTTTTTTTTTTAATTGGTACCAGGGATTGAACTCATGACCTCGCTCTTGCAAGGCAGGTGCTTATGCCGCTGAGCTAAATCCCCAGCCCAGAGACAAGTTTTTAATACATTCTACCCAAAAGGCGGCAACAGCAATACAGGAGGTGCCACTCATTTCCGAAATTACCTAGGTCTGCACTCTTCCTTCATGCCCTTCAGTAATGTTTCATACTGCTGTATTTGTAACATAGTTTTATGTATATAAAAGTATATTACACTCTGCATTCAATCCTGGAATATCCCACTTTCCTAAATGATTTTGTAAAATTTGCACATTCTGTAGTGCCAGCACCAGGTAGGCTGAGGTAGGAGCATTACACAAGTCCAGCCTCGGCAACATAGCAAGACTCCCAAGAAAAAAATTAAATGAGTAAAACATTTAAACACGTTAAGACTCACTCTTCATTCTGTAAAGTTCAGTAGGTTTGGGTGGGTACATATTGTCAATTATTCACCATTATAGTATCATACAGAATAGTTTTCTCACCCTGAAAAATCCCTCTGCTTCGTCTGCCTTTTCATATCTACTGTTTACTGCAAACCAGTGATCAGTTTATACTTATAAGTGCCTTTCCTGGAATGTCATGTAAATGTAGTCATATAACATATAGCTTCAGGCTGGCTATTTTTTTTTTTTTAACCAGGGATTGAACTTAGGACCTCATGCTTACCAGATAGGTGCTTATGCCACTGAGCTAAATCTGCCATTTAGAAAAATGAAATTGATGTTTATGTTTTTTCAGGGCTTGTTAGCTCAAAAGTATCCCATTGTACAGTTATACCATAGTTGGTTTTATCCATTTATCCATTTAACATTTTGGTGCTTCCCCTTTTTGGGCTTGTGGGGAAACACTCAGACTACTTCAGTGCTCAGGGGCATCTAAGGACGCCTGAGGACGTGACCTTGCTTGCCCAGCAAACGCACAGTGGGCTATAGTTAGGTAACCATGACTTAGCACAGGTAAACATGCATGCACTGGTTACAGCACTATGTAAGATTGTAAACATGAGATAACAACCTGTGTAAGAATTATACAATAAAGATGCAGGCAGCTCTCTTGTGCTCTCACTCTGGTTCTCTGCTCTGCTACACGTTGCCTGTCGTTGATACTGATGTGTTGCGCACCTTGGGATCTCACCCCGTGAAAATCTCCCTTGGGCCCCCTTGAGCAGGCTGACAAGTGGTGTAGTCAGTGGGACACTCCGATGAATGGTTCTGTGTTGGCTGTGGAAACAGTGCCTAAGAGTGAGGGAAAGCTCTAAGCAACCCTAGCCTCGCCATGGCTACCTGTAGCCACCTTCTTGGCAACTTGGAAGGCCTGGGAAGACTATGAATCAGACTGAAGCCTGGGGATGTCTTGCAAGCCTTGGAAGCAATAGACAGACAAATTCCTCACCCTCACTGTGAAATGGCAGCATGGGTGGCTTGGCTGTTTTTCACTGTCTTCTGTGTAAATCAAGAGGCCAGTGGCCTTGTTGGGGGAGTAGACCAGCTACAGCAAGTAGACAAGGACCTTGAGCAATAGCTGACTGCTGCAGAGCTCATGTTGCAAGGCATGGGAAGCACTGCCTCCTCCAGAAATGTCTCCAGAAGTATAAGTCTTCATATCTGAGAAAATCCCCAGGAAAATTCCCTAGTTTTGCATGCTGGGCTAGCTATTCATCAAAAAGTGGAGTTAGAGGACTCTTGCCCTGGGAAGAAAACTGGGAGGGCTGGCTACCTCTACCTGGCACACAACATACATGACCTATACAGCCATGGAGCTTCAAGAGCTGGCAAAACAAAGCAGAAGGTGGGTGAAACAGTGCCTGTTTGACTGCTATGGCTTGGGATGGTGGGAATGATAACATGCAGTAAGCCCAGGAGAGATGTCCCAAATAGCATAGCCAGCACCCTTTCTCTGAGATGGGTTCTGCAGGATGTGCAGAGGACCACCCTAGAAGCAGATAATCAGACTGTAATACATTGATTGATGACAGCAGCTCACTTCGTTTGGGAGAATCCAGGTGACTTGCTGGAGCAAGTCACAATCTACACTTGATAACCGTGCTATATGAAATGGGCATGCCGTGAACGATGTTTGCACTGCAGTACCATAGCCCAGATGAGCAAGGTATGAAGGACATAATGCTGGCAAGTGGGCCAGCTGGCACATTTGGGTCAGTGGCAGCCCTTCTAGCACCTTTTACAGGTCACTTGATCCATGATGCTATTGATGCCTTGGCCAGGATGGGGGATGTAGAAATGAAGCACCAAGACAAAGTGAGATCTGTAAAAACTACCAACAAAGGAGAAAAAGAAGGATGCCTCAGGAGAGTGGGGCCACTGAAAGTCTGTTGGTGCCAGATCTAGACTGACCTGCTGGCTGTTGACCTAGCCACAGATGGACTGGCTTTGAATGTGTTGTGGACTCTGTAGAGGCAGTTATACCCTGAGCAGCAATACCAGCTGATAGGCCAGGGCCAGAAGACCAAAGCAGCGCTGAGGAAGGAAAAAGAAGTGACACTGACCTTTCACCCTGATTAGGAGGCAGGCTGAAGTACTTGGGTCTTGGGGGTCCCATGAGACTGGAGGCCACAAGTGGAATTGACTATTTACTGGTCCCCCCAAAATGTGCAGCATGTAGTGGCATTGGTGGATACCAGAGCTGAGTCAGTGCTAATACACAGCAACCCAGACCATTTTATAGGACCCACTACACACATAGGATATGTAGGTATCACTATCTGGAAGACCCACATGACTTTGGTTATCAGGCACTTGACCCCACACCTGTAGGATGTTTTATGTTTTTCCAGTTGTTGAAACTGGAAAAACAGTGGTGAACTTACTGGTGGTGAACTTACTGACTGGTGCTTAGCTCAACACCATGCAGGGAGAATTCTAGTTGCAAATTCACATGGTAAAAACCATAGTCTGAGGCCATTCATACCATGCATCACTGACTCTCCCACAGCTCCCACATGGTAAAAACCATAGTCTGAGACCATTCATACCATGCATCACTGACTCTCCCACAGCTCCCACATGGTAAAAACCATAGTCTGAGACCATTCATACCATGCATCACTGACTCTCCCACAGCTCCCACATGGTAAAAACCATAGTCTGAGGCCATTCATACCATGCATCACCGACTCTCCCACAGCTATGTGGGGAGTGAAGCAGTCCCAGCTACCTGGAGGCCATGAGGAGATGGGACAGACTGTCTTGAAATTGGAAAAAGTAGGGGTGATACTCCCTGTATAGAGCCCTTCAGTATGGCCTGTGCAGATGCCAGGCAACTTGTGATGAATGTCTGTGAAGTCTCACCCTGACCCTGGCAGTCAGAACCAATTTGGCTTCACTTGGGAGGGAAGACAGTGGATTTTCTAGATGTTGCTGTAGGCTATTTGCATAGCCCAACTTTGTATCATGGCCTGGTGGCCATGGCCACCTGGGCCAAGTCACACTCTGGGTCACTGTTTTGCACTGATGGTATTATGATAAGCTCTGAATGTTTTGCAAATTTCAAAGCCACTGTGCAGTCTGAAGGAAGATTCGCTGATGTGGTACTGGTCATGGACAAAGACAAGGTCCAGGAAACTGGCTTGTCTATCAAGTTCTTGGGTGTTATATGGTCAGTAAAACCAGACTCACAACAGTGTGCCAATTACAGGCACATGTGGGATTGCTAAGGTTTTGGTGGACATACCATACCTAGCTACCCTGCTGTGCCCTTTATAGCAGATGACCCAAAGGGGCACAACATGGGGCTGGACAGATGCAGTGGAAGCTGCTTTTTAGGACTCAAAGAGAGGGCTGTTGCACAGGTGCAAGCCCTATGAGTCACTGACCCTACCCTGCCATTTATCCTGTCAATGTGGATGATGATGGGTTTAGCTGGGGCCTATGGCAAAAACAGGGGAAGCAAAAGCATCCTGTTGGGCTTTGGTCACAGTTGTGGAAGGGAGCTGAGAGCTGGCTCACTGAGAAACAGCAGTGCTCTACACTACTCTGCATGCCTGTGAAGAATCACAGGAAAGACAGAGGGCTGGGTATGGACATGACAGCCCATCCCAGGAGTGAAGTGGCACTGGGGGATGGACCTCCAATGGTGAGGCTCTTTCTTGGCTAGCATGTTGACAGCCAAACTGCCAACAGTTTTGGGACCCATGATGTACATGGCCCAGGAACCTGTCTGGTAGGATGGACTACAGGACTTGACCCCAGTCCCTGTATGAAAGGGAAAGAGTGACCTCTGACTGATGTCAGATAAACTGATGGGTCTAGCCATGACCAACCCTGCAATGGACAGCAGTTGCTGTCCAGTCCAGTATGGAAGTACTCTGGTTTGAAACCAGAACAGGAAGGTCAAGCCAATGTGCAGAGTTATGGACAGCGTGATTGCTTGTGATGCATGAAGAAGGCCCCCTACATGTGTGCATGGACAGTTGGGCCATCTTGAGGGGGCTGATGCTCTGGCTGCTGTCCTGAGTAGCTCAGAAGTAACAGATGCTTGCGGGGTGCTGACTTATGGTGAGACATATGGGAGCATGGCCAAAAAGCTGACCATTTAAGCTATCATGATTCAGGACATGTCCCTCTTCTTGCCAGAAATGACTTAGCAGATGCCTTCACCAGGCATTGCAATGATTGACCACTAGGAACAGCAGCTGACCAAAAATACTGACTGTTGATGCCACTAGGAATAGCGTCTGAGCAGGGGCAAGGACCATAGACATAGCCCTCCAAATTGAAGCCCTTGCTCAACATATGGTCTAGGCCTTGAATGTTACACACCAGACTCTGATGTTACTTATGGATGAAATTGTTCAAAGGAAAAAAAAAAGTGGTTTTGTAAAATTGCATGGTTCTTGATTTATTAACTACAATTTAAGGGGGTACTCCTGTTCAGTTACCTATAGATACATTTATCCACCCCCGCCTTTTGAGGGAGTGGGATGTGGGGATCCATTCAGACTGCTTCAAAGCTCGGGGGCATCTAAGGACACCTGAGGACATGACCTTGCTGGTCTAGCGCAGGTGCATAGTGGGATAGAGTTAGATAGCCATGGCTTAGCATAGGTAAATATGCATCTGCTGGTTACAGCACTATGTAAGAATGTAAACATGAGATAACAACCCATACAAGAATTATACAATAAAGATGCAAGCAGCTCTCTTGTGCTCTTGCTCTGGTTCTCTGCTTGCTACATGTGGCCTACTATTGCTGATGTCTTGCACACGTGTGTGCTTTAACCTTGGGACCTCACCCACGAAAATCTCTCTTGGGCCCCCTGAGTGGGCTAACAGGGCTATTACAAATAAAGCTGCAATAAATAAATAAATAAATAAATAATAAATAAATGTTTACATGCTAGTCTTTTTGTGGACATAAGTTTTTAGATAAGTTGCAAAAATAACTTGGTACAAATTATTGGGAATGGCAAGACAATTTAGCTTATTAAGAAACTGCCAAACTGCCTGTCAGAGTGGCAATACCCCTCTAACATCCCTATCAGTAGTGAATGAGAATTCCTCTTACTCTTCATCCTTAAAGCATTTGGTATTGCCATTTGGTTTGTTTCAGTGTAAAGCTATTCTGATTGTTGTAGTCGTGGTACTGCATTGTTTTACTCAGCACCTTTATGATAAAAGTTTTTGAGCATCTTTTAAAGGCTTATTTGATATCTATATGGCTACTTTGAAAGCTATGGCTTCTTTGGTAAGATGTCTGTTCAAATCTTTTTTAATTTTTATTTTTTAATCAGGTTGTTCATTTTCTAATTCTTGAGTTTTAAGAACTGCTCACGTATTTTGTTTACAAGTTCTTTATTAGGTTTGTTCCTTGCAAATATTTTCTCCCAGTATATGGCTTCTTTTTTTATTCTCTTAATAGTCTTTGGTAAAAGTGTTGTTATTATTATCATTATTTTGTAGTACTGAGGATTAAACCTAGGGTCTTCACCCTGAGTTTACATACTCAGGTCTTTTAAAATTTTGTGTTTTGAGACAAGGTGCTAAATCACTTAGTTGTCTGGGATGGATTCGAACTTGTGACCCTCCTGTCTCAGTTTCCCAGAATGATGAGATTACAGGCATATGCAACCATGCCTCTCTAGAAGTTTTAATTTTAATTAAACCCTATGTATCAGTTTACTTTCTTGGATCATTCTTTAGATGATGCTGATGTACTAAAACCTTATCACCAAGACTTGAGTTGAGTTGATTTTCCTGTAAGATTTTTAGTTTTCCTATTACACTTAGGTCCATGATCCATTATGAATTTATTTTTTAAGACCTCAAGGTTTAAATAATGGCTCTATTGATATATAATTCACATCCCTTACAATTTACCCTTGTAAAATACAGATTTATTTTCATTTTGTTTTCTTGAGATGGGGTCTTGCCATGTAGATCAGACTGGCCAAGAACTTGTGATTCTCCTATCTCCCATCTGTCCATCCCAGACAACGAAGTGCTTTAGTACCTTGTCTCAAAACACAAAATTTTAAAAGACCTGAGTATGTAAACTTAGGGTGAAGACCCTAGGTTTAATCCTCAGCCAACAGGAATATACCCCTATCTGTGCCACTGTGTGTAGCTAAGTCAGTGGGTTTTAGTACATGCACAGGTATGTGCTACCATCAGTTTTATAGTGCACCAATGCCAGCCATGAGAGCAGAGCCCTTATGACCAAATCGCTCCTTCAAAGTTCCATCTCTTAGTACTGTTACAATGGCAGTTAAATTTCATCCTCACTTTTAGAGCAAATACTCAAACCATATTAGAAGTTCATTGTGGTTTTGATGTGTATTTTCCTGATGATTAATAGTTTTGAACATTTTTCACCTGCTTTATTGGCTACTGATACATCTTTTTAGAAAAAAATTATTTTTCAGATCCTTTGTCCACTTAGCAAACATTTTCTCCTATTCTGGGGCTTGTCTTCTTACTTTCTTGGTAGTATTCTTTCAAAAAAGTGACATCTAATTAGGTTTTTCTTTGCTTGTTTCATGTGTAAGAGGTATTGCCAAACCCAAGGTCATGGATATTAACATTTTTCTTGTAACAGTTTTTTTTTTTTTTTTTGTACTGGAGATCAAACTCACGACCTTGCACTTGCCAGGCAGGCGCTTAAGCCACTGAGCTAAATCCCTGGCCCCTAACAGTTTTTTATATTTCTAGATATTTTAGTTGGATTTTTGATCTATTTTGAATTTTTATATATAACGTGAGGTAAGGGTCCAACTTCATTCTGCATTGGTGCTGAGGGTATAGATAACGGTGAAATTCTTTCTGAGTGACATTACCATGCAGGAGCTCAGCGCCTGGTAAGGACGCTCCTGGCCTGCCCCTCTATGAGTTAGGACCAAGCTCCATCACGGCCCTGGTATTCTTAGTGGAACTGTGCCCAAGATACAGCCTCCGTCCTATGACTGGGGCTGGGCACAAGGTAGCCTGCACCTCTCCGGTACTTGCTTAGAACTTAGTTGCACACAGGTAGCTGGGGCTGGATGATAAATGCTGATGTTCCTTCCCAGGAAGATAGCATTCCACATGGGAGCTGAGAGGAGAGAAGGGCCCCACTTGTGTGGGGTTTCATCTCTGAGCTGAAGCGAGGATGCAGGGAGTGGGTCTTGGCTTAAATGCCACAGATTCTCACTTTTTTTCACTGAGTTTTTGTAGACTGTATTGAATAAATTTTTTTATTGCTGTGTACGCTTAAGACCATTTTAAATGATTGTGTGTTGACACAGTTCATCAGTTTTTCTGTGAGGCAAGTGAATGGAGTTCCTTATGCAATTGTGTTGCTATAGTTTCTGTTTTGATAGCCCAAAGTCAGAGAGACTTTGGGGAGGGGAAAGTCAGAAAACTAAAATTCCAGTGCCCACATATTAATTCATTCTATATATGTTGATTAAATGTCAACTATAAAAATGGATTAGAACTAAAAATGGATTGGGTTGGTGGTAACAAAAGCAAGAACTTTGCATTATTGGACATATTCTTGCCCATAAACTTTATATAGAATCTTCTATATATAAGGTATAGAAATAGAAGATAAAGAGCTAATACTCTGTTTTGGAAATTAGATTTTCAAAGAAAAGAGAACTAATAAACTAAGGGCAGCTTATGCCAAGTGCCCAGAGAATTAGTGCTCCAGTTTTTCAGTGGCACAAGGACTATCCAGGACTGTAGTGGTCAGGGAGGATTTCTGGTCCTCCCTGTAGTGGTCAGGCGGAACAGTGAACTGAAGGAGGTTGGGAGAAGGGTGGCATTCAGCATGGTGGGTAGGTGGTGTGGAGGGCATATCCCAAGGAGGCACAGCAAGGCAGAAGTGCTGGAGTGGATCTGTGCATATTTGGTTTGGGTAATAGCAGTCAGTAGACCTGCTTGCTTACTAGAAAGTTTGTGTAGAGATCAGTGTGGAGCCATGAGGTGGTGACTGACCAGAAATGCAGGCAGGCTTGGTTGGTTGCTGGACCACAGAGTTTGGACTTTATGTTAGAATAACTCAGGAAAGAGAGATGTTAAGAAGATGGCTTTGCCTGTGATGTGTAGATAGAATGAAGTGTATGTTTGTGTGTACATACATCTGGCTGGCAGTAGGGAGCTAGACAGAAGGTAACCAGTTAAAAACATTTACAGAAAGTCTGAATTAAGTGGAGATAGGAATGAAAAGGAAGTGTCCGGTAGATGTTAAAATACAACCAAACAGGGCTGGGGATTTAGCTCAGTGGCTTAAGCGCCTGCCTGGCAAGCGTGAGGTCGTGAGTTTGATCCCCGGTACCAAGAAAAAAAAAAAAGATAAAATACAGCCAAACAGAGGTTAAGACAAACATGGCAGTTGTTGCCATAGACAAAAATGCTAGGATGCCAGAGATATGGACTGAGAGCTTTGAAGTGCTATATATTTTAATGATGGCTTTCTGCTGCAGTAACTAGTTAAATGGAATCTATTTTTGAGTTCACTTATTTTTTCTGTTATTGCTTCTTCCCTGTACAATCACTTGCTTTTAATTTGATCAGAAATTAATCTCTTGTATGTGTCGGTATAAGGAAACCAAGGTTTGTAACTGCAAAGGTTGTGTATGGTTTCAGGGATGAGTTTACTCCCTTGTAATCCGAAAGCACGTGGCCAACTCTTGCTTTTTAGCAGGTCTAAGGTGACCTTCAAAACTCCTTAGGATATACTTTTTTTTTTTTTCCCCTGCGGGGCTGCAGCTCCCCTCAGACTGGCTGGACGGCTCTCCCAAGGCTGTCTGGGTGTAAAGGACTCGCAGCTCTCCGGCTAGAGTTGCCAAAACAATACAAAACACAGCCAAAAAGCAAATAACAAAACCCCGTTGCTTACCATAGTGGACTAATGAGTTAAGTCGTGGAGGGTTGTTAGGTTCTTGCCCTTTTAAAATTTCAGTGCAGGGACACACACACACACACACTCCTACCGCGCTAGGTTCTTCCCACTCCCCGCCACACTGCACCAGCCTCCCTCTCCAAGTCCTGATTCATGAACCGTGCCACCTTTGTCTCATTTTAAACTGTGCAGACTATTTTAATCCTTCCACCCCCATCCCAGATTGTCCCCTCCCTTCATCCTCTGGAAAGCTGTGCTGTAGAGCGCTGGCTGGGTGGGAGAGCGTTCTTCCCCTCCGCTCCGCTCCCCTAAGCGCGACCCCGCGAAGCCCCCGCCCGGGCACCCCGCTGCGGCGTGGGGAAGCGCCTGGCCCCTTTAAGGTGCGGCGCTCCGCGAAGTGCGGGCGGGGAGCCGGGTGGGAGCGGGCGCGGCGCGTGCCGAGCGGGCGGGGAAGCCCTGCGCCTCGCGCCCTGCCCGCCCGCCCGCACTGGCCCCGCGGGCAGCCGCCCCAGCCCTTGCGCTCGCCCTCCGCCCACCGCGCACGGGCGGGCCATGCGGCGGCGCTGAACCATGTCCTCCTCCCACGCCAGGAACGGGACCGGGGACGGATCGCACTCCCCCACCTCGCAGGTACCGCCCCCTCCTCCTCCTCCTCCTCCTACGCGGCCCGAGAGCGCCCCGCCTCGGAGCCCAAGTGCGGGGCCCCAGCCCCGGAGCCCGCGGCCCCACTCCCCACCCTCCTCCGCCGCTCTTTCCCTCCAGCTCCTCCCTTTATCTTCGCCTCCCTTCCCTTCCTCCCCCTCCTCCTCACCCTCGTCCGGTCTCCGCGCTCCCGCTCCGGAGCCTGCAGCCTCCCCCAGCCGATGCCGGGGATTCGGACCCCGCACCCCGAGAGTCTTTGTTAATGGATGTGGTGGGTGCCCGCGGGCTGCGCCGCGCTGCGCGGGAGTCCTGCCGCCGTCGAGGCTTAGGGCGGGCGGGTGGGCGCGAGGGCGGCCGTGGGGAGACGCGGAGGAGACTCGGGGGCGAGCTCGGGGGGACTCCGGGGGCGCAGGTCCCCAGCAGGCGGACTCCAGCCCGGCTACTTGCCGGGCTTCTCGCCGCCGTCCTCACTGGCTTCTCTCTGGCCCCGTGTGTCGAGTCCAGGTGGCCCGAGGCACCACGACCCGGAGGAGCAGGTTGAAAAGATCCGATGGCAGCACCACTTCGACCAGCTTCATCCTCAGACAGGTAGGCGGCGGCGAGCGGACGGGGAGGAGGCCGAGCCTGGCCGCCGGGCGAGGGAGCGCAGGTGCGTCCCCGCGCGCCTCTCCGCCTCGCTCGGTCCCCGCTCCTTGAGCGCGGGGTCCAGGCGTCCGCGGACCCGAGCGCGCCCCTCGGGCTCTTCAGGTAGCCTAGCTCGCGGTATGCGGGTCCAGGTGTCTCTGCGGCTTCGGGAAGTTTGTGCTTGCGGACATAGGTCGACAGAGACAGGAACATAGAATTTAAGAGCTAGGTATGTTTGTGCTTGTATCGTCCGTGCGCGGAAGAGCGTCTCTAAGTGGTGTCACTTGACTTGGAATGTTTAGACCCAGGGGTCCGGTGACCTGTTTTGATCCTAGGTGCGAGTGGGGGGGCTTCTATTTTTTTGTCCTATTTTGAATACTTTTGTTGGGAGGTATCTCCAGCTTGGGTCAAAAGAAAGACACTTTGAGCAGAAAGTTTGTTCTCCCTTTGGGACCGCTTTTTTGATAGAGTTAATAGGGAAGCACTCATCTAAGATTAAGCCAACCTCTGCAATAAACGAAGGCCAGTACTCAGGTCAGTTTCTGAGGTGTGGTGGTCCCTCAATTTGGTTTTTTTTTTCTTTTGTGTTTGCTCTCTTCTTCAGTTCTAGTGCAAGGTGCTTTAGCTGCGCTTTACTGGTATTGCTCAATAATGCTTAGGTGTCTTTCATCTTGACGCAGGAAATTGGTCCTCGGTTTTCTTATATGCGTGTACTGTAAATGAAACCATCTCTAGCTGCTGGGTGAGAGAAAAATCCTGTACAAGCAAGTCACCTTGATCTCTCTTTAGAGCGGAAACTATTGTGGTGTGTGCGTTTGGGGTGAGTTGAGAAGAGTTTGGTCATGGCACCAAGAAGCTTTTTTTATCCCAGGTTCTGCTCTGGGCTGCTGGAGTGACCTTGACAAGTTCTTTTCCTCTAGGTCAATCACAATCCTGTGTAATGCTTTCTAACCTATGATGGCAGCTGTGGTTTTTCTGTCGTGATTACCATCAACTTAAGAATATTTTCCAACAAGGAATAAGCTTTAAACTCAAAATTGGACTTTGACTCTCCTGAAGTATCTGTAAAGCATATTTGGTTTATACTTATTGTGCAATATTTATTTTCTACAGAAAGAAATTATTACTACTGCTGTTTAATTCAATAAGCACTTAATGTGCATTATTCATATGAGATTCTAGATTGATTGTAAAAGTACATCCTATCCTCTTTATAATGCTTAGATTATGTATTTGAAAAGGTGAAGATATTTTCATCTTTAAAAAATTGATGCTATGCAATTGTTGAAGTTTTATTTGATGTTTATTTTGTAGGTGCCTATTTTTGGTAATGCTTTATGTTGCAGATTCTTGGAAATAAAGATTAGTTTCAGGGGGTGTATTTTGTGAGCTATCCGACTATAATTTTTGAATTTACACTGTCACTGCATTAATGCTTTAGTCTTCCAAGTACAAGAAAAACTTATCTTTATTCTTTACTCAGTGCCAACAAATGACTGAGATAAGATATGTATAAGCTTTTATAAAGTGTGCTGCTATTTGTTGGCTAAAAATGTAAAAAAAATTACGAAAGTAATTTTGGGAGTAATTTGGACCAGTGCAGGCATTGACAATAAATATATGTCATGCAAATTTGTGAAACTGGGGTTCATTTATAAAATGATTAATTTAAATTTAGCAGTTAATTGCAGTGTTCCTATTTTTTGACCCCAAAATAGTACATAATTTTTTGAGCACTGTTAGAGCTCAGTAAGTATCCTATATGTGATGTCATTTAATTCTGTAAGAGCAGCAATAAAAAACCCAGCGATTTATATTTCTTTGATGAAATGAAAAATTACTCATATTGGAATTTAGCAGAATCTTTGGAGTGAAATCAGACAGTTGTCACCCAAATGCCAAAGAATTTTTTTAGAAAAGCACAACAGCTGTTTTAGTTACTAGAGCCTCAATATTTGTGGAGTGACCAGTAAGTTATTGATATTTAAATTCTTAATATGTGCAAGTGATGGACTTTTTTGGTGATATTTCACAATCTGTTCTGTGCCTTTGCACAGGAAGAAGATAGAGGGCATAAAATAAAAACAATGCTGTTCACTTCTTTGTCGTATCATTTACAAACATAGGGAGGGAAAACTTTCACTGAAAATCATTGGTGGGTCCCATCAGGCATCGAAGACTGGGCAGAAGGTAAAAGGGCAGTTGGCAAACAATAAAACAATCTTTGTTCTTTGAGCCAGTAGAAGAGTTTTATTGCTTGTGTGTGTACCTGTACACATGTCTGTGCACATGCACACATTTGAGTTGGCCTGAAAATAAGCAGACTGAGACAGCCTGCTTTCACCCTGAGGCCTGTGCACTAAGTCCCTCAGGCATCTTTGCCCTTGTTTCCTGGTACTAGGTTGCTGGCTTCCACAGTTTGGGAGGGATGGAAGCTTTGGCATGAATCCAGGTAACTACTAAATAGCTTCTTTGAGGAAAGGTGAGAAGATTACATATTTTGCCACTGAAAGGAGAGATACCCAGGGGTGACCCAGAAATGATCTTCAAAGTACACACACACACACAGGCATTCTCTGAAAATGTGATGGATTATTCTTGTTCTTCATTGAGGATGACACTAAAAAAATTGGCTAAAATTAGAAAGAAATGATGTTTTACAGCAAACTTTCCCTAAGAATATTGGTATAATTAGAATGGCTTTCCAAGTGTGGTTATCAAATTTTCTAACAGGATATCCCTCTGACAGGCCATTTCTGAATGGATTGTTTACTCGGGTTTTCACATATATAGGAAGCACTTAAATATTTGCTATGTGCCCAGTGCTGTGTTGAATATTATAGGGGAAAGAATGAAAACACAAACGAGGCACACAGCTCCTTTACTTCAAAGATTTTGTGGTGTAGTTATGGAGACACAAGTATGCAAATAATATAGTGAAAGTACCAAGGGAGTGGGCACAGTGACCTGTATCCTAAGTATTAAACGGACCCATGGGTGTCACTACACATACAGTGTGTCTGGTAGAATACTCCAAGTTCTGTTTGCATTAGGGATTGAAGAGAAGATCTGGAGTGGAAAGTTTGTTGATTTTTTTTTTAATAAATCTGTCCTTACGAGGACTGCAAAGTCTTACATGGCCAAGTGTCTTTTTTTTTTTTTTTTTTTACCAGCTTCCGGCTTCATCTTGTCTGGATACAGAGCTTGAACACACCCTCTTTCTTCTTGGCACAGGCCCTTTGTGTGTGTTGAGCCCTGTGAGTGGAGAACTCTTGTTATCCCTCTGCCTAGTTAACTTTTAATCTTCTTTGAGATCTGAGTTTCATCTTGACTTCTTTTTTCTAACCTCTCTGATGAGGTAATTTCCCACTTAGGGACTCTCAGAACAGAGTATCTTGTGCTAGTTTTCAGTAGCACTACCACGATTATAATTCAACATGTATTTCGATTTCTCTGTTAATGTCTCTTTCCCCCTCCACATGGTGAGTTTCACAAGGACAAAGACTTACCTGAATTTGGTCTTTTTTGTGGCCTCAACATCTAGCATAGTATATGTTCAATCAGTACTCATCTGAATGAATGAAGGAGTGGATAGAGGAAGGCTAACTTGACCGTCAGATTCTGCTCCAACGTTAAATCCTTTGTGTGAAGGGACAAATTTCTTCCTAACAAGCCTCCCCCAAAACTTAAGTAGCTTAAAACAATAATTTATTTTTGTGCACTGACCAGGTATTTCTTCTGTTTCATGTGCTGTGAGCATTGCGATGGCTGAAAGGTTCAGAATAGCCTCAAACATGTGCTTGGCAGTTGCTGCTGGCTGCTGGCTCAGAACTCAGCTAGAGCTTTTGGCAGGGGGCTTAGTTTTCCTCTGCCTGGAGCTCAGCATGACCACCTGAGGTCCTCGATAATGTGGGATCTGGGTTCAAAGCAGGAGCATCCCAAGAAGCAAGGGCTACAACTGCAGCTGTGCTAACCCCTCATTTGCTAAAGTGACATGGCATCACTTTTACTCTTGCATTCTCTCAGTCAAAGCAGGTCTGCAAGCTTTCCCATTTCAAGGGAAGAGAAAAGAGGCCATCTTTTGATGGAGGTCATGTTGCAAAAGATAGTAAGCAAAATAATCAAATTCAGTGTTAATATTACAAATCGAGCAAGTTAAAGATATTCCGTCTGTATGACAAGTTAAATGAAAAATATATGTTCTGTGGATACAAAAAACATATTGATAAATTTTAAACGTTTTGTAAGTTAAGAATATAAAAGTCTAGGCATAGTGGTCCAGGTCCAACTTGGGAGGATTGGTTATGTTCAGTTCAGAGAGACCCTGAGGAAAGGGAAGGAGAGAAAGAGGGAGGAAAAGAGAGAGACAGAAATTTAATCAAAATTATACTCTGAAACCTCACAAAAAACATCACATTGAGCATATCATCTAGAAATTACATATATTCAGCAGACAGCAAATGATTAAATAATAATATATCATCTGTAGAATACTACTTGGCTATTAAAGAAAATACAAAATGGATCTGCATGTAATGATGTAGAACTACATTTAATATATCCACTTGAAATACATTCAAGTGAAAAATAAGCTCTAGAACAATAAGTCATAAAATTTCATTTAAAAAGAGCTTATGTGAAAGAAGACATTGTTACAGTCATATTTGGAATCTTAGAGCACAAAATTTCATGTTTTTTAAGGTATGCAAATCACATGCTCTTTACGATAATTCAATGAACTCACATTGTATTTAGAGATCTAGAACATATTCACATTCCAAGTTGATACTATAATAAACCAAGTTGGCAGACACATTTTTTGGGTTCTAATTTGAGCACTGGTAATAAGCATATTTCCCTGACAAAATGCAAATTCATCAACAGAAGGTATCTGCTTTATACATAGCTCTAAGAAAAATCATGTGTCGAGAGACATACATATTTGCGAAATTTATACATTAACTTAGAATCAGAGAATTTTAGAATAGGAAGAGGTTTCAGAAAGAAAATACTTCAGTTTTTCATTTTTAGATAAGTAGCACAGTCCTAAGGACATAAAGGTCATGCCAATAAATAGTGGTTGAGTGGAGAGCTCACTACTGTTTTTTCACAATTCATTTATCACTGAATAATCAAGACACACACACACACACACACACACACATTGATGTGGGTGCATGAAAGGACATGTGGGGTTTATATCTTTTACATCCTGGAAGAGTTCACAATCTCTATGGTTGCTATGCAGAATAGGGCATCAGTTGGAGAATCTAGAGTATGACTTCTTCCTCATTCCATTATGGATGTCATTTTTTCTTTGAATGGTTTGTAGTTCATGTAGGATAATTTATTTACTTTCTTAGTCATTGTATTAATCTAAACAGTCTACTAAACTACTTGAATTTTTATGACTGAGAGACTTTTTAATATAGAGATAGTATTAAATAGGTATTGTGAGAGGTTAGAAGCCAGACCCAGAAGTTAACCACTGTCATCTTTAGGCGGCTAAAAGAAGAAAGAGAAGAAACTGTTACTGAAGACCAGGGACTACAGTCACCTGGCAGGAGCTGGACCATAGGGCACCTGTTTGTGGAAAAGAGACATAGAAGAAAAGATACAGCCTCTGTCAGAGAAGCTCCTGGAGAAAGCGGGAATGGGGAAGAATGCCTGAGTGTCTCCCTTCCCACACCCTCCTGTCTCCTGCCGTTTGGTTGGACTTAGGTAGCAGCCAGCTGACCTGGGAACCTAGAAAGTGGCCTGAAAACCTGCACCTGTGAGACAGGGAGCAGTGCGGGGACAGGGAGCAGTGCATCTGAGGGAAACAGCCAGGACTGGCACAACCATTTTGTATTTAACTGTGGCATGGAAGACAATAATGAATCATTTTCATCTGTGAAATTGGGCTTTTTCTTACTCCATAAATGGAACTTCCTTGCTAAATGATACAGGCCAGCTATAAGGAACTTTAAAGAAAAGTTCACACTTTTGTTATCTTTTTGTGGAATGAATCTTCCCAAATTAAGATAGAGTGAGAAAGGATTCCGTCTCTGCACACTGTGTTGTTCTTGCTTTTGGATTTGAGTAAGTTTAACTGAATGTATGAAGTAAATTTGAGAAATCTAATTACTAGGCAGCTGGGCAGTCATTTTTGCTTACCTTTTGAGGTGCTGTTCTTGGCCTACGGAGTCCCCTTTCATTTCTGTAGAATGAACAACTGTTTACCCTTTAGTTTGGAATGACAAGATGTTACTGAAACTTATATAAACTGATTCAAGCTTTAATCTTTCTAGGACATTATGGGAAGCCATGTGGAAACCTAGGCTGACAATGACGGCTTTCTTTGGCCCCTCGCCTTGTTGTTCTACCTGCTGCTCTAGCTAGTGTAGTGTGGTCCCTGGGTGTTAAGGAGTGGATCCTTGTCAAGGAAAAAAAGGGCAGTGCTGAAGATGATGAAGTCAGTCAAACCCTAGGGTGTAACTTGTTCTACTCTTGATGAGTCTTGTAGCTCAGCGGTTTACCTGGGCCAATCGTATCTGGATGTCACCATCTTTTCTGACTCATTGTCCAAGCTCATCCTCTTCCTCAGAGTTTGGTCCTTTTTGGTCTCATTTCTAAAACTAAAACTTGAAACAGAGCATAAGCCCTAGCCAGAGTGAACAGCTTGTAGCCCACTCAGATTCACCAAAGACTGGGAAATGGGTGCAGACATGTGGGGGTTGGGAGAGTGGGCAGGCTGGACCCATTCTGCTCTGTGGCTCTCAGTTTGACACCTGCATGCATTGTAGCAATATTTTGGAGTGGAGGACTTTCTTTGATGCGATTTTCTGAAACTTCCTTCCCAGCCTGGTTGTGGTTGCTAAGAATGGATTACTGGCCTCAAAAACATCAAATCCTGTGAGCTTGTCCTTTGGTGGGGTACACCTGGTATGTACTGAGCATCTGGACACTTCTCCTTCCCATCAGACCCAGTGTGTTACACAAATATTTCTTCTGTGGGCCCTGGCAAAACAAAGCTTGCAGACTCATCACACGCTCTGTAATACCTTTCTAGATCAGAAGACATTACCTTGACACGTCTCAAGCAGAGCCACACAGTTATCCCCAGCAAGGTGTCCCCAAAACGCATTCTGATGTAAGCAGTTGGTGGTGTCCTTCCTTTGCATAGTTTCATGGCCTTTTGCTTCATAAATAAAGACAACTATGCCATGAAATGTAGTACTTTGCATTCTAGAAGTTTAAGTTCTGAACTGGATTATACAGAAGCACGTCCGGAGTTTTGTATGGATTTAACCATGTATGCTGGAGGAATCCAGGGAGGCACTAGTCAGCTTTTTATCACTACAGCAAATACCTGAGATTATCAAAGGGTTAGGGATATAACTCAGTGGTAGAGCATTTCCCTGGCATTTGTGAGGCTGTGGCTGGATCTCCAGCATCATGAAGCAAAATAAAATGAGGGCAAAAGGTTTTTTTGGCTCATGGTTTCAGACCATGGGCACCTAGCCTCGTTGCCTACAGGCCTGTGGGGAGGCAGCACATCATGGTAGCAGTATGGTGAAGCAAAATCAGCTCATGGCCAAGAGGCTGAAATGAGAGGGGAAGAGGAAGGAATGGGGTCTCTCCGTGTCCTGCAAGGTCATGCCCCTATCGATTTATACACCTTTCCATGAGGCTGCACCTCTCAGAGGTTCCACCACCTCTCAGTTGTGCCACCTTGGGGATCAACCCTTTGGCACATAGACCCTTGAGAGATCCTTATCATAGCAGACCAGAAGAGAAGCCGGGAATAGTGAAAAGGCTAAATTATAGATCCAGTTTTAAGGGACTAGTTTTGTTGCTTTCTAGTAACAACAGTGACAGTTTGTGTACAGAGGCAACCTGCTTTTAGAATAGATGTGACTGATGGGTTATCAGCACTTAGCTTGCATATGAACAGTGCTTTGGAATTCGTTAAAGATGGTTCAAGGAATGTTTACATGTCTTTCTGTGAACCTTTAAAAAGTACTGTATAACTTTTCTTATATACATAAAGAATAGAGGTAATTACTGAAATTTGAAAGGATGACCTTCAGCGTTTGTACTTTGTATTTAAAGCATTAATTAGGTAGGGCCTGTAAAACTTAACTTGACAGTTACTGAACCTTCCTGATAATTTTGCTAATCATTTGGATGACATGTCGTGTCTGTTTCTCGTTGTATATTCTTCCCCAGTAATGCAACCTTTCTCCAGGGTGGCAGTTTAATTGCTATAGCCATATTTGTTTTGAGAGGAAATATAAACCCAAAGTTGAATGTACATTTTTCAGGGTTGTTAGAATCACTAGAAGTGGTAAACTTTTGTCATGTTCAAAAAATTATGATTAATATTTTAAAATTTCTGAAGAAAAAGTTTTTAGTAGTTTCTTTGTTAATACAGCCGCAATGAAAATGCATAGTGTTTTGTGTAGGTAAATTTATCATTCCATGTATTATCTTTTCAAATAGCCAAGTATGATTTTAAACAACTCAAGTGCTGATTATGGTTTAGAATCAAATAGGTGGGTAAAATGACCATTATTATGGCTTTGATGCTTTTATAGTCACTGCTTTTGTTTGATTCCTCAACCTGTGTGTGTGTGTGTGTGTGTGTGTGTGTGTGTAGCAGAAAGAAGGAAGGCTTTCTTTCAGAAATTTTTCGGTTGTATTCTGTTACCACCATAATCTAATGTTTTCACCACTCAAATAGAAAACTTTATCCCTATTAGCAGTTATTCCCCATTCTCTTCTTTACCCCCAAGCTCTAGGCAACTAATAACCTACTCTCTGACTTTTTATCTATTTATCTGTTCTGGATATTTCATATAGATATAGTCAATCAAAAATCTGTGTCTTTTGTGACAGGCTTTACATATTTCTTTCACCAGCTGGAGAGGTTGTAGTTGTAGCTCTTAGGGATAAAATTGCTTGGATTTGGAAATGGCCTTACCTTAAGCCAATGTCCAGGACATACTTTTTTCTTTTTATTTCAATTTTTTTGTTTTTGTTGGTACCTATTTGCAGTGAATAATGACTACATTCTTTGTGGGGAGTTGGCTTATGTGCATAACACACTATTTGTACTTTCATGCTTTTCCTCCCTTCTTCTTCTTCCCACCCTCCATCTTTTGTTCCCCTTCCCTTTTGCAAAAGATCTGTCTTTCTGTTTCCTATTACCTTTTATTTTCCTCTTTGTTTATACTTTGAGTTTCTCATAGTAGAGAAACCACAGGATAATTAAAGTTATGTGTCCAATTTATTTCATTTAACATGATGGTCTCAAGGTGCACAGGACAGCTTTTCAAGTTGTGGTGTTGAATAGGGTCGGTTGTACTTATATTTATTTGGAGCTACAGTCAGGTCATAAAGTTGAATGGGATCTTTTGGCAAAACTCCGACCTGTGTGGAAATCAAAAGCCCTGATCCTGGGCCTCCTTGGTATCAGTGACTCCCACCTTTAGAGGCGGATTTACAAGTAAGATGTCATTGACAGAATTGAAGTATCTGAGCAGTAGAAGTGGCTATCCCCATCATTTTTATAATTTTTAGTAATAGAAATGTTTTGGGTACTTGCAATTCAAAATAATTTTTGTACTTTATCTAGACATTTATAATAATGCAGCTTTGATGATTATATTTCTTCCTTGAAAAATACAGTGAAGGAGAAAAGAGTGCTGGCATCCTAAGCAGAGTACAATATTTATGAGAATATTGGGCATATAAAATGTACAGTACTCTTTATGTGGCAGGTGCTCCTCAATTATATTTGAACGCTTCCCTGGGGGACAAAAGTCAATTATCAACACAGTTGTGTGAAAGAGAAATAGGTCAGCTGCAAACATTTCTTTGCTAATTTCGGAGAGCTCGAGGGTGATTTAGTTTGGGGATATGTTTGATTCTTTTGGTCTCTGTGTTTAAACAGGACTCTGACAGAGAAGGCTGTTTTTCATTTGGTAATGGGTTGTCTTATTCCTTTACTTTAATATCATAAACATTTCTTTTGACCATGTAAGAATTAAATCATATGAAATCTTTTAAAAAATGATATCAAGGGGCTAGGGATTTAGCTCAGTGGCATAAGGGCCTGCCTGGCAAATGCGAGGTCATGAGTTCGATCCCTGGTACCGCAAAAAAAAAAAAAAAAAAAAAAGTCAAATTTGCATTGTAAGAGTGAAGTGTACCATGGGTATTATTAATTCTATTTCTCCATTAGTAGAGAAACTCCGGAAAGGCATTATTTCCACGTATTTTACTTAACTAATAATTTTGCATGAGTAAAGAGATTTAGTTTTTTTTTTTTTTTGAGACAGGGTCTTGCAGTGTAGTGCAGGATGGCCTCAAACTCATGCTTCAGCTTTCTGAATGATGGGATTACAGGTGTGCACCACTATGCCCGGCCAGATTATTAGTTAAAAACTCTAAAAAGCAAGTAGTTGGATACTGAGGGACATGTCTGCAGTTCCACCTATTTGGGAGGCTGAGGCAGGTGGATCACAAGTTTGAATCTGACTTGGCCTTACATATATACACAAAGGCAAAGTAACATCTTAGTGAAACCCTAACTCACAATAAAAACTGAAAAGGACTGGCGAGATAGCTCAGTGTATAGGACCTTGGTTCAATCTCCAATACAGCCCAAGTAAACAAACCCACAACCAACAAACCACAACAATTACAAAAGAAAAGAACAGTGGTTTTTTTTTTTAAGTATTTATTTACTGTGGTACAATAGATGTAATATTTACCATTGTAACCAGTTTGAAGTGTATATTTCAGGGGCATTCAGTATATTCATGAGTTTTTTTAATTTATTATTTTATTTACAAATTTTTTTTGGTGCTGAGAACTGAACCCAAGACTTCATGCTTAGGCAAACTCTCTACCACTGAGCTAAATCTCCAATGCTTTTTATTTTGTTCTTAATGAGTATGACAGGTGATTTAAAAAGACAAGTGCAAGTAGGTAAAACTTACATATATGTAAAGTTTAAAACGACCATTATTGTCCAGGCCTCCTACCACATCTCTGGCCTTGTTTAAGCAACAGCAGCAACAACAAAAGCCCCAGCCTTGGAGCACTTCACCACAGAGCGGGTTCTGCTGTCAAGAAGGTCACGAGAAGGTGGAGTGGGAAGAGAGACCTCTGGCCCCAAATAAGATGCTTTCACCTGCGTGCCAGCTTTCCTTTTTCTTCCTCCATCTGAAATTTGAAGTTTCAAGATGTTTTGGGTTAATGAGCAGCCTATTTTACAAATATAAGTGTCCCAGGAGTCTTAAGAGGCTTTGTTCATTCATACATTACTGTAATTTGAATTACTGCTTCCAAGTGTGTTCATTTTTACCATCTTAAAAAAGTCCATCACAACAAAAGTAGCAGCTTTGGCTTGTGTATCTCTCCATAATGTTCCCCTTACGGGACAGACATCATTCTCCCTGTGCTCAGAAGTGTACATGGAACTTGCCCCTAGCTGTGACTTACTCATGCATGTTGACCTGTGTGCATTGATATAACATAGACAAACTTCGCATCTGCTTTTAGGTTCAGCTGCAACATATGCATAGTAATTACGTGTTTTACTTTATGCATTTGTGTTTGTAGGAAGTGGTAAATAGCTGTAAAAGAAAGAAGGGAAAGGTGATACTGGGGCCTTGGAGAGAGAACTTGGCACAGAAGGTGTACACTGGATGTCTGTAAAGAAAGACACTGATTATGGGAGATGGTTTCAGAAAGAAAATGGGTAAGGGTCAGAGCTGGTCTATTTTATACTCTATTCTAGAACCATATTTGTTAGGAATCGTTTGGTTGCAAGGATAGAGAAACCCAGCCTAAATTGGATAAAGCAAAATATGGAGTTATTGGCTCATCTAAGTGAAAGTACAGAAGGGGACTTCATGCTTTAGGTATGGCTTGTTCCAAAAGTTCGTGATTTCATCAGGGCTTCTGTTCCCTTTGTTTGCAGTTCTTTCCACATTTATCTGTCATTGAGTGCAATTCTTTGTGTTGGCTTAGACCTTTGTTTAGCAGCCCTAATGGTGGTAGCATTGGCCAAGGGATGTGGAGCTCCCATTTATCCACTTTTCTGTTCCTTGAAAGAGATGGCAGAATGAAAAGGAAAGGAGGTGCTTTTTATGGATAGAGTAGAAATGTTCTCCCTCCGCTTGCAGCACAAAAGGAACATACATGTTTCCTGAATCTCACTGACTTGAAACAGCTCACAAGCCAATACTTTGGGGCCAGGGTCTGGCCTTAAGCTGGCAGATGCCACTCCTGGAGCTGAGGGTGAGGTTTGCCCTGCCCTGCCCTGGCTGACGATAGAGAAGGCTGCTCCCTTTGAGAATTTTAGAACTGGGCAAGAGGGTAAGCAGCTGTTCTTCCTTGGCTCCTACTTTCTCTAGTTGCTATGTTTCAGTCATTCCATAGATTATATAAGGTTTTTAAAAAAATTGTGGTAAAATACATATGACATAAAATTTACCTTCTTTGCTATTTTTTAGACCGTCAGAGACTTTAAAGTCTACATGATTGTGCTATCACCATCACCACCATCCATCTTAAATAGAATTATGGTTGTCAGTGTTTTTTTTTTTTTTTGTACCAGGGATTGAACTCATGACCTCACACTTGCTAGACAGACGCTTGTACCACTGAGCTAAGATAGGCTGAGTTAATATTTCTCAGGCTTCTGTTTTTCTTGTATGCAAAATGAGGGTGAGCTTGGGTGGTAGAGGTGACCTTTAGGCTTCTACCAAATTGTACTGTCCATAGACTTTATGTCTGTGACCACAGATGGTGTGGCCAGTTCACTCATTTTGGCAGAAAACTCTGTATTTAGTTGTACAGGGGTGGGAAGATTTGATACCTTGTCATACCCATCATAAATGTCACAGCTGACAATAACACAGGATACCGAGAAAAGCATAACAAATTTATTAAATCCAAGTTTTACATGATTCAGAAACCTTCAGAAGTGAAGATGCAGAAACTCAGGGGAAATAATCTGTTCTTAGGGTTAGAGTGCATGAAGAAAAGGCAGCTGTATGGAATGGTGACAAATGCGTATGATCTAATATCCTGGTTCTTCTTGGCCTCTCTGTGTAGCTTTCCTTCTTCTGGGGAATTGGGAGGCCCTGTCTTGATAAGAAGGGGGAAATAAAGTGACCTTCCTAGATTTTATGGCTTGCAGTAGGAGAGAGGGGTTTTGGTTTCTATGACCTGCTTTGACGAAGAAGATTTCTGGTTTCTATGACTTCACTTCATGGGCAAGAGACAGAAGGAGAAGGTCAGAGAGACTTTGCTTGTAAGGCCTTCCAGTGCCCTTTAGTTCAAAGCACTCATCATACCAAAGCATTATACTCTGGGGTGTCTTGTTATGTGGCCCAGCGTAGCTTTTGAAAAAAGCCTGTATCACTTAACTGCTGAGATGAACTCGCAAACAAGTTCATCCCATACCTTGAGAATATTGGATGACGACAGTGTTTTATAATGTAGTGAAGAAATGATGTGGAGAAGATTACAGGAGGAAAGATAATTTGGGAGAGAGCTGGAATTTATAACTCAAGCATATGCATGAGGCATGAAAGGATGTGCAAAGAATAGAGTGGGCTGTCAAGAATGATGTATTTGTGAAATATGGTGAGATGCTTCTCAGATATGCATCCTGGAAGCTATTAAGCGGAAGTCTACTGAGGAGTGGTATAGTTTCTGCTATTATGACTGTTAAGGCCCAGGAAGAGCAAGTAGCTAATGGGGCTTTAAATCTATAATAAAGAATAACAAAAGCTGCCATTTTGGAACTTTACTAAACCTGAGTGGAGCCACAAGGTTGAGTCTCATCATTTGAAAGCACTGCATTAGGAGCTTTCAGTACTGACTTTTATATATATATAAATATATATATAATTTCTTAGGAGCGTGGCATTTGCACACATAGTTCAGCATGGTTGCCTGTTTTTCAATAAGTGAGGCCAGAATTTCTGTTTTTAAGTGACCTTAACTTAAGTGGCGGTGAATATTTTTGGAATAACAGACCTTTTATTTTTAAGTTGTCTGGTTATTTTCGACTGAATGTTTGTACCCCCTGACAAGATTCATAGGTTGAATTCCTAATCATTGTGATGGCATTTGGAGATGTGACTTTTGAGAGGTAGTTAGGTAATTAGAATTGATGAGAGTAGGGCCCCCATGATGGAATTAGGGCCCTTGTAAGAAGAGGAGACCAGAGTTTTCTCTCTGCAGTGGGAGAATACAGTAAGAGCGCAGCTGTCCACAAGCTAGGAAAAAGGTTCTCACAAGAAACCAACTCTAGGCTGGGGATTTAGCTCAGCGGTTTAAGCGCCTGCCTGGCAAGTGCAAGGTCGTGAGTTCGATCCCCGGTACCAAAAAAAAAATAAAAAAAAAAGAAACCAACTCTACTAGTGTCTTGACTTTGAAATTTCTAGCTTCCAGAATTGTGCAAAATAAATTTCTATTGTTTAAGCTACCCATTCTGTGATATTTTGTTTTAGCAGTTCAAGCTGACTA
This sequence comes from Dolichotis patagonum, assembly GCA_004027295.1. Taxonomy (NCBI): domain Eukaryota; kingdom Metazoa; phylum Chordata; class Mammalia; order Rodentia; family Caviidae; genus Dolichotis; species Dolichotis patagonum. Next base: position 27,500 of record PVJX010008413.1, read on the forward strand.
ATACACTAGCTAATACACTTGGTAAGCTGGCATACTTGACTATTTCTTCTCATTCCCCTTGTATTCAGTAGTACATAATCTTTATTTCTTATGTAAAAACTATATATCCTGTCATATTCTGAAAGTGATTTAAGTTAGTTTATATGATATCATGAATAAATACCAGGGACTAAGAAGAAAATATGGGTAGGACAATGTGTTGAGTACATAAAATATGTGACAGTGAGATCCTAGTCACTGGTTTGACTCAACTTTCTAGGAACTACTCTGAAAGGACAGCAAGGTCTTTTACAATGCCCTATGGGAAAAATGGCTTTGGAAAAGCTAAAATCTGTCCTACACTGAAATTAGAAACTTCTTTATTCTTGGGGAGTTGATACTATGTAACATAGTATAATAGATGCAGAGTAAGCAAAACTTTGTAATAATTCTGGAGTTGTGTCTTAAATCCTTTAGTGTACAGATAATGTCTCTTACAATGCTGGAGTGCTGTTCAATAAAAACAGTTACAAGGAACCACTGCTGTATGGGCAGTGTTTGTGATTCTGTTTTGGCTCATGTTAGAATCACCACAGGGGTATTAAAAACCCGTATCTCCAGGCCACATTGTGTGGCCTAATGAAATCAGGATTCCTGGGATTGGAGCAGTGGAACTCAGTCATCAATTGTTTTCAAAATTACAGGTGATGTAATCCAAAATTCCTGGTCTGATGTAATCCAGGGAGAGACTTTAGAGTGTGTTCTTTTCAACTAAGATTTATCAGCCAGGATAGTTAGGTGATGTTGCAGTAATAAACACACATCTCTAAAACAACAAGTATTTGTTTTTGCTCTGCTATAACTCTTGGGTTAGGTAAAAGTTTGCTTACTATTAGTCTGTTTCTAATAGCACAGCCACCATCTGGTGTATTACTGTTTAGGTGCAGAAATAGGAGAGACATGATGGATCGTATACTGGATTTTTTTGGTTTGTTTGCTGACTTAGAGTCTTGAGCTTTCTATGTAGCCTATTCTGGCCTCAGACTGTCAATCTTTCTGCCTTAGACTTCCAAGTGCTTGAGAAACAGGTGTGTATCGTCATGCCTGGCTTTCTGTGCTGGATCTTGGAACTGCCTAGGTAAATGCTTATAAGCTATAACACTGAATCCAAAGAATAACTATATTATTTCTTTGTCACTTAACAATCATTTATGGGTTGGTGGATGGCTCTATTTCAAATGACCATTGGTCTGAGGATACAGGTTCATAAGTGGCTCTATTCTAAACATTTGGATTCCATCTATGGGTGCAATGTGGCTGCTACAGTGATCACTTAGGAGGTTCCAAGGGGAAGTACAGGATACGTATCTTGTGTGTGTGTGTGTGTGTGTGTGTGTGTGTGTGTGTGTGAAGGCCTTCATACTGAGCTACATTTTGAGACAGGATCCTGGTAAGTCACTACATTTTACCCAGGCTGAGCTTGAACTTGTGATCCTCATGCCTCAGCATCCCAGAGTGCTGGCATTCTATGGCACGAGGCCCAGCTCTACTTTAATTTTTAAGGGAATTACCAGGCATTAAACATATTTCTTTTGCTCACAACCCAGTGGCCTGAACTTTTTCACACTACTTCTCTCTTCAAAGGATGCTGAGAGATGCCATCAAGTTTCCATGTGAAGGCTAAAAATTGGGACAATTCTATTTCTGGAAGGAAGGAAGAAAGGAAAGAGAATGGGTGTTGGGGATAGTTAGGCAGACTCTGTCTCATTATGATAATGATTTTGAAAGTTTGGTTTCAGCACAGAAATCCTTTCATCAAATGAAATTGCAGATGCGATTCTTGGCAGTCAGCACATTTAAAGATGCTTTGATGGAGGGAGGTTATATACGGACTACCTTCTCAATTTCCTCCTCATGCTGTTTACAGCACTTCTAGAGGCATCCTCAAGGAATCCGAGGGCTCCATGAAAATCACAGATGAAGATGAACTGAGGTTTTTGTATGCTGTGGAACACCCTCCCAAAATACTGTTCCTCACAGGAGAATTCTCTAATGATACTAAAATGATGGAACTGAATGAGGCTTCCTATCAGTTCTATTGTAAAAACAAAACAAAACAAAATAAAACAAAGCAATTCAAACTCATCTCTCTCTCCTTCTGGCACTCTATTTGCTGCCTATGGTACTGCTACCTCTTTTGATTGGCTGAATCTCCTTCCTTTTATTCACTGAAGGATCCATTCTCCACACAACTGCCAGAAGATTTTTTTGAAAGGGTATCAGATTATGTTATTCCTCTATTTTGGACTTTCAGTGGATTTCCATTGGGTGTAAAAATGTAATCTAAACTTCTTACTGTGATCTACAAGGCTCTGTAATTCCTTAACTCCTCTCAGACTCTCTTATTTCATCTTCAACTTTCAGCTTGTTGTACCTTTTCCCCTTGTCTGTGGCCTGCCTCTGCCTCTGCGCTTTCCTTTCCTTTTGCAGTGCTTTTTCTTGCCACTTTAGACTTTTCTGGTTGCCCATTCTAAGGTAGCTGCCAACACCTGTTACTGTCACATTCTGTTACTGTTAGAAATTATCTAATATGTGTTTTGTTTTGTTTATTCATTGCTATCAATTTTCATTGGTGTATCAGCCCCCAAGGAGTCACACAGAGGCATACCCTTGTCATTTACTATTCTAATCTGATAGAAGAGGCATTAGTGTTTAAGTGTATTGATTGGTAGATGGATAGAAGACAGTGATTTTTGAGATTCTGTTAGATAAGAATTCTGGGTAATACCTACTCTTTATTATTAGGGATTGTGCTATGAATGTTTTCCTTTAAGAATTGAGGTCTCTAGGAAGATGTGTTTCTGATTAGAAAACTTTGAACTGATCCAAAGGCCCTTCTTGGAAGGGGTCTTTCCAAAAATTAGTTTGGAGTTGAAAACATGCAAATGAATGTTCATGGACCCATAATCTCAATTCCAAAGGCATAGATGCAGTGACTCTTGCATTGGGAAAATTCACAGTAGCTGTACGCATATGTCTACCTTATTAGCTGCTACCATAGTGTACTAGATTTGGGCAGTTCTTCCTAATCTACTTGCCAAGAAAACCTCACAACAGATACATCCTCCAAGCCTGCATTAGGTGACTTCATGTCAGGACATTAGCTGCCGTTGGGTGAATGCAGGTGGGCAGATATTCTAACTGTCTTGAGTGTATCATTAGGGTGTACTGTCCTGGATCTGCTTCAGAACCACTTCTGCCCTGATGGCATCAAAGAATACCAATAGTCAGTCACCTCCAACTCAGCTCTTAATCTGAAGCTCATGCTTTGGTCTGGGGCCCAGTATTGGATGCTCAGGTTTCTACAGACAGATCCATTTGTCCCAGACATTCTTACTTGATTTGGAGGAGGTAGGGAAAGGCTGAGACAGGGGTCTGTGTGCATGGCTGAGGGTGTGAGAGTCACTCTGTCCTGATGGCAGGGGATCTGTTAGGCCGCCAGGTCAGTGCAAATGTGCGGAAGTCAGCAGAGCCAGCAGGAGGAAGTCCACATTGCCTCATGTCTCTGGGCTTGCTAGTGCTCCACCTGGAGTGCTGTCCCCTCAGTTTCTTTTTCTGGGGCCCTCCTACTCCTTTCCTTGATAATTGCACAAATGTCACATCCTCTGTAAAGTTTTCTCCAACACTCTGGGGGCAGAATTAATTTCTCTCTCCCTTTGTATGCATGGAGCACTTCTCACATTGTTTTGGAAGGATATATTTACAAGTTTCTCTCATTCACAGTGAGCCCCTCAAGGACTTGACTCTGTTACAATTTTCTTCACAGGCAGCACAGGAGAAGTATTGCTAGAATCAGCTGTGGGATCAGCTGGAATAGAACGTGAGTTCAAGATATCTCACTATTTATGTGACCTTAGGCAAATATATCCTTGAGGGTTGGTTCCCTCACCCTTAAAATGAGGATAACAATACTTTCCACAGGTGGACTGAGAATTTTTAAAAATGAGGTACTATATGGATGAAAATTACTTTATTTGAAAGCACAATCCACTATAGCTATCCCTCCTTTTAGGCAAGGCGGGACTGTAATTTGTGTTGGTAGGTAATCTAACCTTTCACTTTCAGAGACTGGTGGAAAGGCTGAAGTGTCCTAGCCTCTGCTGGAAGCTCTGTGCTTGTGAAAGGAGCATCCTAGATTGATGATGGTGATGGTGAGGGATGTGATGGGATAGTAATGGCAGTGATGGTGCTCTTGGTGGTCCTGGGGTCAGGGTGAGGTGATGATGAGATTGGGGTGGTAGGAGTGGTAGTGCTGGTGCTCGTGCTGGTGGCAGTGGGATCGGTGATGGTAAGGATGGGATGAAGTGGAAGGTGGAGGCAATCCACCTGGAGGTGGTAATAGTGAAGTGATGGTAGTAGTGGCATAGATGAGGATGGTGCGTTAATAGTGGTAATGATACTATGATAGTGGTGATGACTCTGCTGGTGGTGCTGCAGATGGTTATGGTGGGGGTAGAATAGTTGACATAATAGTGTGGTAGTGCCAGAAGTGATGGTGGTAGTAGTAAGGGAGGGAGTGCAAATAGAGGTGGTAATGACATTGGTGCTGGTGGTGCTGATGGTAGTGTTGGTTGTGCTAAAGGTTTTGGGAACAAATTTCTCATCTCCTTTGCTTAGCTTGCCGATTGGGATTTATGCCCCGCCCCTCCACCCCCCACTGCTTCAACTGCTAGAGTGGTGTCCAGCTTTATTTTATTTTTCTTTCCTGCTCTACTGCCTGCCTGCTTCTCAACACGTGCTTCTCATGGGCTGAGCCAGAGCACTTTACCTGACTCTGCCCTTGACTTCATGTGGATATGAGCTTTGGTGAGCTTTCCTGGATCTAGTTATACTCCTGCCCTGCCTGGTCCCATTTTCTATGCCACAGTCTTTTCTCTGCTGGTCCTAGTTCACCACTGTGCATGTAGGAGCCAGGAACACTTCTACAGTAGACTGGTACTTTGAGTTACTTGTCAAATAAGAGGTTTTAATGCTAGAGGATTGCATTTGTGGCTGAAGGGAATGTCCCAAGTTCTGAGACTCCCACTTATGGAGCGGGGCAGTAGAGAATAAACTTTGTTTTTAAGCTATGAGAGGAGATTGACAAATCTGCTTACAATAGTCTCTTTTGTTGTTTTAAAAATGTGGATGTAGTTATAGTCACAGAGCATTTTAATTTTCCTGTGCTGTGTTCCAATCTCTTAACATAACCTGTTTGCTTATTTATATACTTAGCAATTCATTTGTTTACATTTCTGTCTGAGCTTGTTGAAGAATTCATAATCATTCTATTCTTCTGCTAACTTACGCCAGCTTTGGTGATGGCACTAGAATCTGGGGGTGGTGGTGAATTCTCATGTAAACATTGAAAAAGCATGATTGCCTGCTTCCTACGCAGAATAAATGGTATTGTGCTGAAGCAGTCACTTCAAAGAGGAGGCTGTTTCTGAGGTTTAGGAGTGGAGGGTGGGATGGGAGACTCTAAAATCTTTGAAGGCAAGGAAAGTGATCTTTCTTGATTGGCTCCCTGTGTTGTGGAAATTATACCGAGCCTGTGTTGAGTTTGCCGATAGTTGGCTATCTTCCACTCTACCGAGCGTTACTCTCTCCCAAGTGCACAAAGTGGGTCTGTATAGATTTCTTCCCGAGACCCATAGCATTTGTGATACATTGCTCTCTGAAAGCATTTTCTTGTCATTTTTTAAAAACCTTAAGTTGGCACTAAATCTGATATAGTAGGAAGGGCACAGTATTTTCAGCAAAAGTTCAAGTTCAAGGTCCATACCTGGAACAGGTCATTTAACATGCTTCTTTGACTTAACATCCACCTTTGAAAAGTGAAAACAGTTGATTACTGTGGCTCATCATAAGGATTTTTTGGGATCCTTGATGGAGATACTACCTGAGAAAAAGATTTATAACATTAAAAGGTTACTTTTTACTATTAAATTTGACTTAAGATATTAAGGCATGATGCTCTTTAATTAGGAATTTTGTTATTTTGGAAAAGTAATTGTTCTTAAAATCACTTTGCATATACTTACGCCTTTCAAATTTAATATTCATGTAGCCTGTCTAGCCACAAAGAATTTTGCAAGTTATTTTCTTGGAGCTGTGAAAAAAACCCCAGATTTATATTAGATATTTGCTCAGATTTATGCCTCTACACTGAGCTCCTTTGCCCTAGAATGATGATCTTGTTTTTTGGTGTATCTCTTAACTCCAAAAATTGCGTGTTTTAGAACTAACTTCTGGCAGAGTCTTTCTGTCATCTTACAGCTCTTTGTTCTTACTTCTAAACAGCCTCTTAATTATCATCATCTAATTGTGAATTCTACATGATTGTCAGCTCAGGAGGGCAGCAAGTTTTGTTGCTTTTGATCACTGTGCCATTCTCAGTACTTAGAACTGTGTCTGGCACCAAGTTAGTGTACAGTAAACCCCTATGAAATGAATAAACAATTCTCTTCCATTATTTCCTATAACTGTATCTTGCTCACATCCTGGTACCTGGTAGGTTTGCACAATATTTACTGAATGATTAAATTTCTGGACTAGCAACTTATATATTTAGAAAGCAGAAGAAAAGGGTAAATATTCTAAAATAATAAAAATGCTGCTATATGTATATCACGTAATTGTATAAAATAGATCATTTTAATTTTGTAGTTAGGTTACTGTAGACTATATTCTTTTCTTCTTCTAATTCTTTTTTTGTTGTTGTTGTTGGTTTTTTGAGCAGGATCTCACTATGCAGTTTGGGCAGGCCTTGAACTCATTGTGTAGCCCAAGCTGGCCTCAAACTTGTGTTGATCTTCCTGCCTCAGCCTCCTGAGAGCTGGGATTATAAGATTGCACCACCAGGCTTGGCTATTTTTATAAAACCATGTGCTAAACATTTGGAGAAGTTTTTCAAAACCAAATTACAGGTTGCTCTGGACTAGTTTTTAATAAAAATTCTTATTTTTCCTCTAAAAATGGTATAAATGTCACTAGAATATGCAAAATGTTTTACATCTTTAACACCCTAGCATATAGATATTAATAGTTTCCTCGTAATGTGAATAATTGCAGATTCATGGTATCAAAGTAATCCTAGTTCCAAATTTTGCAAATGGCTATTTACCAGATTTTTTGTAGCTCCCTCTTCCCTGCTGTGTTTAAGGAAATCTTTCTCATAGTAAGGTTTTTAAAATTCTACTTACAAAATTTTATATCCTTTTCAGCAGATGGGCTGACTGGCTTATGGTCTCCATGGTAACAAGGTTTCTATACCCCTTCCTTTTTAAAATAGCCTAAAGTCACAGAAGGGAACTTAGATATTAATAGCATAAGAAATTTCAATGTGAACAAGTTATTAAATATGCAGCTTTTGAATGCTTGTTTCTTAATCCAAGTCATTTGTGAAATGTAGCAACTATGGTGAAGCATTATAAATAACAGTTTTAATGCTTGTGCAGATTAGGATGTGGCAGTTAGTTTGCTGAAATAATTAACTGTTGGACAACCTGTTTAAATTAGCCTCTACTTTTCAGCTTCCTTTTTGTTAGCCAAATCAGATTATGTATTGAACTTCACAGAACTCAACAGCATCATCATAATGTATAAGATACTGCCATTTTAACATCTATGTTGATGACAAAACCAAGGCTTTCTTGTTGCCATGCAGTTTCTATGTATGGACAGCCATTTTTGTGGTAAGTATGGTGTTTTTCTTAAATATAGAAAAAAATATATAATAGAACCGAAGGCTTTGTTGAGTTGATTAGTTTCTAGCATTGATGATTGATAACATACAAAACTTCAAACCCTTCCCAGTTGCTGCATAAATGATTTTTTAAGGTAGTACAGTAGCCAGGCATAAAAAAGTATTTGTAAAAAGGGATGTAGCTGGGCACAGTGGCATGCTCCTGTAGTCTAGCTACTTGGGAGGCTGTGGCTGAAGGATTCCTTGAACCTTCACATTTACAATTAGCCTGACAACATAGTGAGGCCCCCAGTCTCTAGGAAAAAAAAAAAAACAAGGTGGGTTTGAGTTACTGAAATTTTTGTGTTTTTCTAAGAAGTGTCTTATTCTTGACTAACATGGGTAAGTCTTGCATAAAATATTAATCCCTTATTTTTTTCTTTCTTTTTAGAATTTAAACTTATTTTAAACTAGTCTATAAAAACAGAAAGTATACATGTGTATGGAGTACTGTGCGATATTTTGAGTAATATTATTTCAAGTATATTATTTTGGAGTTTCCTTTTTTCATCGTTGCTAGAGATTGAACCTAGCAACACACATACTAAGCATGTTCTCTAGCACTGAGTTACACCATCAGCCCTTTGGGTCTACTTTGCACGTTAATTTTTGTGAAGTCATGACATAGAGTTGCTTATTTAGCTGTAAATATTAAGAGAGGTTTTTATTCCATCAGAATATCTAGCATAAGGAAGAATTTTTCTGTCAAACAGCAGAAATGTGTTAAGTGTACCTGGAGTGCCCCGCCCTGTGGTGGGCTCTTTTTAGTATGTTTTGGAGGTAAAATCTTATTACAAGATTGCATAAGATTTCCTGTTTTCCACTGTTGTGTCTCTGCTTTTACTTACTTTGCTGTCAGCTGATAGGTTGAGTATGTATGAAAGTAGCATATGATTCAATTAGGGAAAAATAAAGGGTCTTGTTTATGTGCTTTTGATAAGATTTAATGGGAGGTTGGTGAGGGGTGGGTATCTGCTGATGACTCTCTTATCATGGCTACTCCTGTTGCAGGACCAGTTTCTTAGGAAGACCTGTATTAAAGTACTACTCCTTCCCACCAAGCTAATGAGCCTTGTTTTATCTTAGTTTCCTCTGCAGGTAGTTTTTTTGGGAGGCAATTCCAAAGAATCGGAGGGAGAAAGAATGAAAAGCTAATACCAGAGGGTGTTAACAAGTTGGCCAGTTTAGGAGTACCAAGTGATTGGTGGTATTATACTTCTCTGTGGAGCCCTGTGCAATGCATGTTAGAATTGTTTTCCTTTGAAAATAAACTTCCAACAAACAGAGCTATGTTCTTGGACAAAGAAAGGAGGAAGGATTTATCCATTAACTTCTATCCTTCACTGATCAAGGGTAACCAATAATGTTAGGTCCTTTGTACTACCAGGCTGTGTATATGTTAGTGCCAGGCATCCTGCAGCTAGTGTCAGAGAGGCCTGTGACCTGAAGCCAAAGGTCCATGTACTTGTGTGAAGTTAGTCAAAGTCTGTGCGGAGCAAACTGCTGCAGCAGTGGCTGGAATGGTGTTCCATGTCAGTAAGATTCGTTACCCAACTTAATCTTTTGTACCCCTTGGTCTAAAACACTCAAGATCCACTTCAAATTATCTTTTTTTTTTTTTTTTGGTTCCTCTTGATATATATTCTTTCGATAAATAATCACTTTATTCTTCAGCATGAACTGTATTTTCCTGCTTGGGCTGTACAGAAATCTGACTAGTTATTTGCTCAGAGGTAGAAGGATGAAGTGGTGGTGCATTTTAGAAAGAAGAAGAGTTACCTTGTTAGGTACCCATCTTGTGTGAGGACTTTGCAGGGTCCTTTATGCAAGGGGAAGGTATAGTTAATGGCCTGGAGAATTCAAGGGAATCTGAGAAAAAGATTCTGAGGATCATTTGCTCAAATGCTCCACTTCCAAGTTAGAGTCCCCTCTTTTCCTACCAGCCCTGACTCTGACGTAGATTGTGCGTTCATTCTCCTTTGCAGATCTTCCAGCTTTATAATTAGTTCCTGAGCCTTATTTTCAGCAGTCTGCCCTGTGGCTGTAGGAAATGAGTCAACCGAAATGTTGTCAAAGAGATTTTTCAGTGACCTCTTTGAGTTAACTTACCTGAACATTGTTTTTTTGATAGTGATAACTCAACCCAAAGCCTTCACATGCTGGGCAAGTATTCTACCCAAAACATGTCTCTAAGCCCTTTTATTTTTATTTTGAGATAGTGTCTCACTAAGTTGACCTGGCCAACCTTGAATTTGAGATTGTTCTACCTCAAACTTTTTGAGTAGCTGAGATTACAGTGTGTGCCACCATACCCAGTTCTAATTGTGTAGTTTTAATTTTACTCTTTTTGAGGCTTCTAGAGCAGTTAGCAAAAGCCAGACAACTCATATGATTTTTATAGTTAGCACTCACCCCATGTTACTGAGTTGCCACAGCTGCCACATAGTTTAGTACATTTCATCTGTACCTCATCCCAATTCACTACAGCTAAGAGTATTAGTAAATGTGATGCTATTATATAGTGAGGTTTATTACCTTTCTATCTACTACCAACAGTGGAGGAAATAATCCAGCTCCATAATCCAGAGGGTCTGCTTTTGAAAACCACTTGCTTATCAAATCTCTTTGCCTCAGTTGCTGCAAAAAGAGAGCCTGACATAAATTCTTTTTCTTTTTCTTTTTCTTTCTTTCTTTCTTTCTTTTTTTTTTTTTTAAATAAATTCTTGCTTGTAGGCAGTTTGTTTGAGAAATGGTTCCAGTTAGAGTAAAAGGATGCAGTAAAACAAAAGGGAAGAAGAGAAAGCCAATAAAAGCATAAATTATCAGTTGAATACTGCCAAGAGTGATGGGTACTTGATCTCAGGCACTTTTGAGAAGCCATGTGAAATGCATTTTAGAACTGTGTGTTGGGGCTGAAATGTGGAAACATGTTTCCATTGGCTACTGTCCCTTTTGGTCAAGAGTGGCCCACAACTATTTACTTCCCTGAGCTTCTACATTGCAAATGCCAAGTGTGGGGCTCCTAAGCCTTGGCTGGTGTTAGAAAGCTCTGGAGCAGGAGGTCTTCATCTATGTGAAGGAGGAGGCAGAGGCAGAGACCGTTAGATTATAGTTGCTTGAGTCTGGTCAAGTATGAGTGGACCTGGTCATCTCAGCAGGGGCTGGTGTAAGACATGAGGTTGAATGGTCGTGAAGTGCCCAAAGAGTGTCTGATACATCTTCATCTCACTTGATTCATTGATTAGATGCATTCATGTATTCGCCTTTACTCTTTATTGCTGTGGTTTATAATATGAATATATTTAGCTATTATAATCAAGAATTATATTGCTTGAATATATAACTCCTTTTTTTGGTACTGGGAATAGAACTCACAACCTCACATTTGCCAGGCAGGTGCTGTGCCACTGAGCTATATCCCTGGCCTATTAATCCCTTCTTAAAGAATAAATATTGTAGGACACTGTCCCAGCTGCCACTTCCACTCAAAGCTCCATCCAAAGCTCCACGGAAGACACTCCAGCCACAGCCAAGCAGAAAATCTTTGCCCAGGAAATCCTGGACTCCAGGGGCAATCCCACAGTGAGGGTGGACCTGCATACAACCAAAGGCCGATGCCTAAACACCCAACTTCTATGGGTCTTTATAAAGCACTAAAACTAAGAGAGGGACAAATTTTGCTGCTTGGGGAAAGGAGTGCTGAAGACTGTGATGCACATCAGTAAGACTCTAGGCCCTACTTTGCTGGAAAAGAAACTAAGCATTGTGGATCAAAAAAAAAAATTGATAAATTTATGATTGAGCTGGACGGACTGAGAATAAGTCCAAGTTTGGGTCAGTGCCATCCTGGGTGTGTCCTTGGCATCATGTAAGGCAGGAGCAGCTGAGAAGGGAATTCTGCTCTACAAACACAGTGCAGATCTTGCTGGGAATTCCTCAGATTTCCTGTGTCTGTGAGTGTAGCTGGCCCTGCCAGATCCTAGATGAGAGTGCTACCCCACCCCCACCCCACCACCCACGAGTGCTAAGCTAGCCCCTGGAAAATTTTCCTTTCAGACCCAGCTCCAAAGAAGCAGTTTCCTGAAATGGAATCTCTCCTGCCGTGGTCTAGCCCCCTCCTTCTTTCCTGCAATCCAAACTTTCCCCAAGCCTCTGTGTGCTGCTTTCCCTGGCTGCATAACTGGTGTCCTTCATGTTCCACCTCCAAGCTGGAAACTCCAGCCTCATTCTGCTTCTGCCTCCCACCCCCCAAATCAGATCGAAAGCTTCTTCATGGCAAGCTTCTTGGCATTTCTTTGTATCTTTGCAAGTCCTTATTAAACCAATATGTGTTTAATGGAAGTCCTTTGTGTGTGTGTGTGTGGGGGGGGGGATATCATAGGCTTAAAGTGAGGGAATGCAACACTGCCTGGAGGAAAGGAACAGTGAGAAGTGCACAGAGCATAAATCATGTAATTAAATTGCTACTTGCTGTTACTTTCCAAATAGAATGTAGAGAATTAAAACATTATAGCAGAGAGCCTGAATTTGTACTGTGTGAAGTCCTCAGAGTCACAGAACAGCTGATTGTTAAAAATTCCTCCTTTTGGTATTTTCCCTTTCCTCTTAAAGGGGGTGATCTGTGTGTCTCCAGTGGGTCTCACCAAGCCTTCAGAACAAATGTTGTTACTGGCCCGGTGCTTGCCATAAGTGAAATTCTGTGGGAAAAGGTTGTTAATTTTTCCTAAAATTGAACTTTTCTAGCTATTAGGATTGGGGGACAGACAAGGTAAAATAAAAAGACATACAAAGGTAAAGAGGAATCAGGCCTTGCCTTTGGAGCCATTCTTCTGTTGGTCGTGAGAATTTATAGGACCACTTCTGTGCAGCAGTGGATTAGAGATGGGAACTTCTTGACGTGGTATTGGTTATCTAGTTTGCTGGTAAATTCTCCATGTGAAATGTAAACAAGGTTTCCTGGATTTCATGACCACTTAATTGGAATTTCTTCAGTTTTATGATCTCATTACTTTCCCTACATTTGATATTGTTGGTATACCTATCATAGCTATTTTTTGGTTGTGTTGTTTTGTGACAGAGTCTCACTGTGTAGTTCAGGTTGGCCTTGAGTTCACTATGTTGCCCAAACTGGCCTTGAACTTGCAGTGATCCTCCTGCCTCAGCTTCCTGAGTGCTGGGATTACAGGTGTGAACCACCATGCCTGGCTACCATAGCTATCATGAAGAAGTCTTTTCTCTTTTATGGTATTATTTGAAGAATATGTATGCATACCCCTTTAAAGATTATTATGAAATTCTAGTGCACATAAAAAATGAAGTTTTATATGCACTGCTGAAGCAAGTGCAAAAAATCGAAATTTTAAAAAGAATGGAAAAAAATAGAAATACAGAGCTGAGTATTGTCAGTCTGTTCTTCATTAGATGTTCTTGCATATTACCTGGGCAGCTTGAAGTGCACATTGATTCCAGTGTCTGTGGTACATCTGTGTACTGTAACAGATGTGAATCTTGAGACATGTTTGGGTCTGTGTACTTAGCATTAGACAGAAATGGATTTAACTAACCTTGGTGTGTAGTTACATGTTGAAGACTGTCTTCCTAACATTTCAGGACTTATAATTTCCAGTACTCTGGTGTTTAGAATTGTTGCTGCATGATCTACTGAGAACTGTAATGAATAGAACAGAAGTGATAGCCTGTGTTTGAAGGTTGGTTTTCTTAAGGATAAACTCTAGACTTTTATAGGTAAATGGATGCAACTTGAGACCAAACTCATAAGTGAAGTAAATCAGACCCACATGTGTAAGCATTGTACAGTCTTATTACTGTGAGAAACTGAATAAGTAAATAAGATCCAAAATACACAGTAGATATTGTGAAATGGGAAGAAACTATTCAAAAGAAAAGAGAAGCTGATGAGACAAAGAGGAAAGAAAGGAAAAGGAAAAAATATACCTACATAAGATAACTAAGATAGTTATATAGCTAATTTCTCTTAGTTCATTGAAAATAAGTTTGTGCTAATATTGTTTGAGCAATATTTCATGCTATATCTTGTACTCTGAGTAACTATGAAAATAACAATGTGCAATATATTAATTATTGTTACTCTCCCGTTAGCCAGATTTGAAACTCTATTTCAAAACTGTGTTTTAAAATTGTTTTATTTCTATTTTTGTTCTTTTTAAAATTGAAAAAAAGAGATTGGTTTTGTTTGGCTTGTCATTCAGAAAAAAATATTTTGAATACCTGCCAAGATTTACTAGTTGGATTTTGCATTAGCTAGAATTCAGCTTTTCCTCTTTTCTGGGAGATGTGGGAGACGTGTAAGAACTGGCAGCACTGGCCATCCATTCTTCTAGGGAGATGAAAGGCTACCTCCTTTGGGTGAGTATCTGCCCTCCTGGTCCTCACATCCCTTCTCCCAACGTCTCACTCCAGCATGCATCATTCAGGTTACCTGTGTGTGTTCTGTGAAATTTAAGTTGTTTTCTTTGATCTAAATTTTGTTAGTGGTTAATGTTAGTAGTGGTTGTTCAAGTTATATATAATGGGTAAAAACGCATTCAAACCTTGTTCTGTGAGGACTGCTGTGTACCTGGTTTACTTACTCAGAGCTTCAGGATCGTAACAGCATGCACAAGTTGGAGTCAATTTGGAGCAGTGTGGCTTACAGTCCAGCCCCAGGAGTCAGATTGCCTGGTCAAGATTCTAGCTCTGTCTCCTCCTAAATGTGGGACTTTAGGCACTTATCTGCCTCACTTCCTTCATCGGCAAAGTGACTATAATAAAAAATGAATATATGTAAAGTAACAGATTAATAATATTTCCTGGCATAAAATAAGCACTTAATATATACAGACTGTCATATTATCTTTAATTTACTGATTCTTTTTCTTAGCTATTTATCATTACCATGAACATCTTGCTGAAATAACTAATCCCACAGTGTGGAGTGATATGTTCATTGAGCATTTAGCTTATCACACCTGTATATGCAGTAAATCCCCAGGAGCGATCCAGTATGTTTGAAGTGAACACCAACCTCTTCTCACTAGGGATCACTGAATTCCTCAGTGTGGAGCAGCTAAGGGAACTGGCACTTCCTTGTCCATCTGGATACCTCTCAACTCATCTGCTGATTCGATTGTGCATGGTGGGTTGGTCTAAACCCAAATGCAGATCTGAGTCCCAAGACACTTTGGGGCTCTTTGGGGCACTTTCTTGTCCCAAAGCTGGTATGCTGACTTCAGAGAAGTGCTTAGCTTTCTGTCTATATTTGCTCTTAGCTCACACTTCACATCTTCTGCTCTGTTTCCTTCCTAATTTGTCATTACATGGGTCTGTACAATGTCAGACTAAAGGAAGTTTCCTCTCCTTTCCTGTGTCCTCAGCAAGATGCCTGCAGTCTGTCCTTGGTGATGCTATGGCCTATCTGGCCAAGATTGGCAAGGGGGAATAGCTCCAAATTCAGTGCTCTTTGAAGAGCCTCTTCACTCTTCAGAGATGGGGAAATAATTGCTATTTCATCATCTCCCATTTTATTTAGCTACAAGGGGTTTCATGTACCACCTTGGCTTTGGAATGCTTATATCTTTTGAAGTGCTATTTTCCTGAGTGTTTCTTTGGGTGGTAGTTTAAAACTCCCACTGTGCAACTGGCAGGATTCATAAAAGATGATAAAAAATAAAAAAATAAAATGGCTTAAAAGAGTTGTTGATGCGATATTGGTCATTGGTGGTCTCACCTCCACAGTGTTACTAAATCTCTAGTTGTGGGAATTATTTACAGCATGTGAATACTGTTTTTTCCAACTCTGCCTGTGTTTTTTTTCTATCTGTTGTTATGCACTGAGAGTTCCCTGTATTGCCTTTGCTTGTTTGGTGGACCAGTGAAAGCAGTTAGCTGAAAATCTGGGGAGGTTTTCCCCAAGATTATAAATGGAAAATGAACTTATCTTAAATATTTGCTGAGAAAGAATCATTCAGGGTATTAGACAGTTCACAAAATATTCTTAATCATTATTTTATGATCATTCTTTATACTGCCATTTGAGATAACCAACTGCATCTGGAACTAGTCATAACATTTAGAAATCAGAAACCATAGCCTGTAGTTTTAGCTTTTTTTTTTTTACTTCCTCTGAGTGTCACATAAGCAAGTCATTTAATATCTTCGAAATGTTCTTAATAATCTTTCTAGTTCACAAAATTTTAGATGGCTCCAGTAAGTCTACTTTTAAAGTTGTTTTTAAAAATAAAATATAATCGATTATATTAGTTTTTACATTTTAGTTAGTATTAATATTTAGTTAATATTAATTCAGTTAATTTAGTTGATATTCCATTGGTAATCAATGTTTGTTAAACTAGGTTAATACTAATTAACTCTGTTTTATTTTTAAATAGTCTGAAATCTTTTTGATGAAAAGGAAGTACATATTCATTGTAAAACATCTGAGAAACATAGAAAAGTATAAAGATCATCCATAATATGATAACTACAGTTAAAATTTTGTATCTCCATACTGCATATGTTTATATAGATAGAGGCAAGTGCATTATTTATAAAAATTTAAATATCATTTTATTACTTGTTCTTTTCATGTATGTATCTCTTTCCTAGTCAAAAAGATCTAGTTCACTATTAATTTAATGTGTGAATATACTGTGATTTACTTAACTTGTCCCTGCTTCTAGACACTTGATTTTTTTCAATTTTTCAGTTGCAAAAATGATGCCAGTGTTCTTACAATAAATTCCTGGAATTGGAATTCCTGGGCAATTGTACTGTAAGCGGAAAGTCTAACAACCCCCCCACCACCTGCTGTGAGTTGTAGAATATCTGGAAATGTGGATCATATGCTTTAAAAGACTACCTAATAAATACATTTTGAATTTGTTATAGCATTGGATTTATCAGAGCAATAGTTTTTCTCAAACTTAAAGAAGATACAGTTATTTGAAATGTGTGAGGACTTATTATAAAATAATTTTCCTTGTAGCCCAGGACAGTGATTCTCCTGTGAATTCATAGAGCATTAATAGTTAATTTTAAATGTAAATCTTTTAGTATAATGGTATGCAATAAATACACATTCAGCAAACATTTACTGAATCCTGTTCTGCTATGCACTGAGGCTTTAAAGATGAATAAAACTCAGACACTTTTTTTGATGAACTCAGTGCAATGTGGGAGACAAACATTTAAACAATTATAACACATCTTGTAAATTGTATTACACAGTGTTCTTGGGGGAATAAAGGGTCCTTGGCCCTACTGTCTGCTCTAGGCAGCAATTAAGGAAGAGAATCTTATTTTGTCATTGAATCTCATTAGGATTTTTCAAGGGTCAGATCAGTTTAAACCCCTGTTGAAGTTCTGTGTGTATGTGTGAGGGAGCGGGAGACTGAGAGGGAGAGAAAGATTTTTATTTAATTTTAAGAGTAAGAGGACAGAGGCTGAGTAATATAATCTAGTCACTAAAGGATTTTCACCTAAATTTCCAGTGTGTATTCAATTTTGGGTCTCTAGGATTGCTATGATTTTAAAGGCTATCTCCTTATACTATGAATAAAGTCTTTTGTATACACAGATAGCTACGTGGACTGGGCTGTTTGTTTACTTGTTATGTTTTTGTATTAGTTATCTGTGGTTGCACGAAGACACATCATCTTGGTCTATGGTTCAGGAATCTGAGCATGACTGAGCGGGGGCTCTGTGTCACCTGCAGTCAGACAGCTCTAAGTGAGGGTGTCAGCCAAGGCCAGTGTCTTCTGAACACTCATGTAGGGAAGCACTTGGTTCTAAGCTCACTCACATGGATTGTGGAGGATGTAGCTGCATCGGATCAGGTAGACTGAGGTATCAGTCCCTTGCTGGCTGCAGACTAAGACCTCTCACTTCCTTGGTACATAGCATGAGAGCATTGGCTAGCAGGACAAAAGTAAAAATCTTTGGTAATCAAGTTACAAAAGCTGTTGGTGTTGCCATATTCTATTGGTTAGAAGTGTATTGCTCACGGGAAGGGTTTTTTTTTTTTTCCCACTACCAGGAATACCAGGGGAAGGAATCATTGGGACTATCTTGGAGGATTTTTGGCACAGTTTTCATTGGAAATCACAAGAAGGAGTTGACACCCTTGTTCGTGGCAATACGAAATAGCCACAAAACACAGAGAACAAAACAAGAACTCATAAGGGAGAAAATCAGAGGTGATGGTATCCACAAAGAAGAAGCACTGCTTTATCCTTACCCTCTAGGAATTTCAAAAATCCTGGGTGGGCACTGAATTTTCCACAAGACATGAGATTGTGGTACAAGCCAGTGGTAACTAGAGCATAAAGGCAGTGTGATTCCAGTTGTCATCTGGGTTATAATCATGGTAGAACTGTGAAGACAGTGCCAAGGATACAATCTGTTAATTGCCTAGTGAAAGTGGTAGTGGGGGGCTTTGCATGGGTCTTCATGCGAGTAGGAAGCTGCAATGTGGAGAAGAGGAAAGTACAGTGCATTCTAGAGCACATGACGTTTCAGGGGTCCATGATTTTGGTAAACCATATTTGAAGAAATCTAATGAGGCTTGAAGGTGTGAAACACAGGAGATAATTGCAGCAGATTAACTGAAGAAGCAGTCAAAACTTGAAATTTCTGAAAATTTCTAAGCAGTCTGGCACATATCAATGAACCAACTGATACAACCATAGTTTTGAAAGAGGTGATGGTGAGGAGAAACCATGTTAGGATGTGGTTACACAGTAATTCAGGTGTATGATGACACAAATATTAAGGTACCGTTGACCCTCACTTGCTGTGTACCTTGAATGCTCTTTGTCATACTGCCCAATTTCACAGGATAGATTTACTCTGAAGAAACTTATTTGGCTTGGAAATAACTTCTAATTGTCTTACTGCAGAACAAGCTGGTGGTGTTGGAGGTTGGGACTGCCTTCCTTCCCAACCTTGAAAGCTGTCTTAAAGATTAATTAATAATTCTGGAAGACTGGAAGCTTGAAAGCCTTGCCTAGACTTACGAGTTTTCAGTAATAATTATGGCAGTAATCAGAGAGCAGCAGGATATAGCGGGTTGTGAAAGTCCTTTTGGGTCTTGCCTGGTCTGTGGGCCACGTGTACCACTGTGTCTCCACGAGTGGGTGAGTCTCCAAGGAGAGGCCCTGCTGCTACAGTGGAGAAGAGCTGATACCTAAGATTCAGAAACACAAGATGAACAGAGCTTGTTTAGAAACAGAAGTTGATCTTAAGATACTACACCAAAGCTCAAGTAACCAAAAAAAAAAAAAAAATAGATAATGTAGATTTCATCAAAATTAAAACCTTGGACCGAGGATGGTGCTCAGAGGTAGCATGTGTGTGTTTAGACATGCGAGGCTCAACCCCTAGCATCAGAAAACTAATTACATCGGATGTAGTTGTTCATGCCTGTAATCCCAGCTCTTGAGAGCCTGAGACAGGAACTAATTAAATAAATATAAACTTTTGTGCTTCATAGGACACTGTCAAAAAACAAGAGGCCAACCCATAGAATGGGTGAAAATGCAAGTCATATAGCTGATAAGGAACTTGTATCTTGGCTACATTAAGAATAGTTATAATACAATAATAAGAGAGATAACATATTTTAAAAACAAACAAAGGCTTTGAATAGACTTTCTCCAAAGAAGATATACCAGTATAAAAAGAGCTTAGTGTCAAAATGTTGGGTAAATAAAAACAAAACCTCAGGGAGATACTACTTTATACCACTAAGCTACAAGCAAAAAGATAATTTTTGGCAAGAATGTGGAGAAATTAAAATCCTCACCCACTACAATTACTAGTGTAAAATGGTGCAACTACTTAGGGATAAGCATTTGGGAGTTCTTCTCAAGGTAAAATGCAATGTTACCATATGTCCTAGAAGTTCTACTCTTACGTACATGTGCAAGAGAAACAAAAGCAAGTATAAGAGAATATTGCACATTTTCATAATAGACAAAAATGGTAAAAACCTAAAGGCTGTCAGCTGATGAATGGATTAATATGTCTGAAGCGAAAAACAATTTCTCTGCTGTCACAGTCACTCAGCGGAGCTTCTGGCATTCATTTGGCTTCCCCTACATACCTGGCAATTCTCCAGTGGATCCCAACTGGGCATCTTGTAGTTTAACTCAGTTCTGACAGTGTCTACCATAGCATCAGATACCACAGATTGGGGTTCAGTCCCACAAGGCTGCCTGTCCTCTCTGCAGGTACCAACTGCATGTGGCAGGTTGTCACTTCGACTTCTGACTGGCTGGCTGTAAATTGGGGCTTCCTGTGACTCCTTCCTTATACTCCATTAATTTACTAGCATGACTCATTGCATGCAGGGAATTATTTACATTTATCGGTAACATATGGAGAATACTATGACACAGGATTGAGATGAGTAGCCACAAGGGGGAGAGGCAGCGTGGAGCTTTTCTGTGCCTTTTCTGATTATCTAGCAGGCCAGAAACTTTCCAAACCCTATCCTGCTGGAGGCTTTTTCACAAAGGCATGATTGATTGCATCACTAGACATTGGTGACCAACTCAGCCTTCATCCTCCACCATCTCTTTGGAGTTTAGGAATAGAGCTAAAACTTTCAGCCCTTGATTCTTCTTTGGTCTGTCTGGTTACCGGCATCCTCCCTGTAGCTGTCAGGAGCATTAAGCCAGTAGTCATCACATTAGCATAAAAAAGGTACGCCTCACTAATGGTTGTAATGTTTTGAGGAGCTTGGGGAGGAACCAGGGGCAGAGACCAAGTATTTATTTCTTACATGACAGTATCACAAATGGGATATCTGTGCAATGGAATATTATTTGGCAATGAAAAGGAACAAAGTGCTAATACATGCGCTAATGTAGATGAACCTTGAAAAAATTACACAAAGAAAAAGAAGTATGGCACACAAGAACTATATACTATATATTCCAGTTATATGAAGGTATAGTTTAGGTAAACCTAGGGACAGAAAGGAGTTCAGTAGTTGCCCAGGAAGGAGAGATAGAGCAATGGGGGGGGGTAATTAGCAAAGGGAACAGAATTGTTTGTGCTCTACCTGCTGTGACAAATTACCACAGTTTGTGACTTAATAAAAATTTCTTTCCTTTCTGGAGGCTACAAGTCAGAGCAGGGTAGCAACAGGGTACCACTCTTGATAACGGTCCTGTTTTCAATTTGCAGATAGCTTTGCAAAGATAGTTGTCTTTTTTTTGGTACTGGGGGTCGAACTCACGACCTTGTGCTTGCCAGGCAGGCACTTATGCCAATGAGCTAAATCCCCAGCTCCAATTGTCTTCTTGTGGTATCCTCACCTTGTCATATCACAGCAGAGAGGAAAAAAATGCTCTCCTCTCCCCTCCCCTTCCCTCTTTTTTCCTCCCCTCCCCTCCCCTCTTATTTTGAGAAAGGGTCTCAACCGTGTAGCCCAATCTGGGTTTGAACTTCTCAGAGGAAGTTTTATGGAGTGAAATCACAATGTGGATACAACGGGGATCAAAACTATGATCAACCAATACAATTACAAGTATAGCTGTTTAGGTAATATTGATCCATTAGGGAAGCAGGCCACACAGCAAGGGTACATGGAAAGAATAAAGACCTTTTTAGGAAGGGATGCATTGAGAGGTCCTTGTCACCCACCTGGGTGACTGATGTCTATGTAGACTTTATTAGGCCAGGTGAGTGTAATCTTTAGTTTATTGCTTATCCTCGGGGGAGCATGTAGGTCTGGTCATTCCATCTTTATCTTGAGGCCTGTCCTTCAACATATGTGCCTCCAACCACAGTTGTAATATATTTTCATTTTCTATACTGACTTCCTCAAGGGCCCAGCAGTCTGGCTGCCTATAATACTGCTGACTATAATAGTTGGTACACCTTTGTAAATGTACTGAGATCATTGAGTTGCTCAGCTTAAATGAGCAAGTTGGATGATACGTGAGTTGTACCTTTTATTTTTTATTTATTTATTTTTTTGTACTGGGGATAGAACTCACATTTGCCAGGCAGGCACTTGTGCAGCTGAGCTAAATCCCTGTCCCCATGAATTCTATCTGAATAAAGCTGTTCCCCTATCCTCATCTCAGAAGTTGATAATAAGAAGCCAGAGGGAAAGTGGTGCTGGAAGGTCTTTCTTAGTTGAATTTTTTCAGCAGTCACCCTTCTTTACGTTGTTATTCTGTGTGTTGTTTTGTTTTGCTTTGCTTTGCTTTTCCCTCTCCCTCTGCTCCCCTCCCCTCCTCTTCCTCTTTCCTCTGTCTCTGTCTCTGTCTCTGTCTCACTCTCTGTCTCTCTCTTTCAGAGGTGGCTGTGCCTGCATTTTTCTTTCCATGTTCTGCCAGACCAGACCCCATTTGCTTGTTAAAAGCTGTGAGCATTAGTGGAATGTTAATGGTCTGAACTACATTAACTTCACATCTGGCTGTTTCTCTCCAGGAAGCTTTTTTTATTTGATTGTGACTGATTAGGGGTTTTGTTCATGTTCATTTGTGCTGATTTGGCTTGTTTCAAGTAAAGCTAGTTTGTATTTGCAACCCTGTCCAGCATTTTGAAGAACCCTTCCTTAGAGGCTGTAGAGGCTTAGAGGCTTCATAACCGGCTAAGTGGTAACATTTCCAATCCTCAGTGTGGGAGGACAGAGGGCAGTGAGGCATGAGAAAGCCCTGGAACTTTCCTGGTCTCTAAGTGATGTTCCGAGGGCTCAGCACAGCGTGTTACTTTGGAAGTCATTTGTCTGACACAGTTGGGATGTGGTGTTTCTCAAGGAATCTGGGATCTTTGCTTAGCTTGCTGTGTCCTGAAGACTACTTCAGGACTACCAGCCTGGTCCTGCAGCACTACGAGGCAGCCCTGTGCATGGGGTCTGTGGGCCACGTCAAGATGTCTGGGTGCTCGCTTCTCCACAGTAGTTGCCACACGTGCATGTAAACACCCCTGGTATATACTAGAAGGCCCTTGCCTAGGTCCTGGTGGTCCTTTGCCAAGCCTATGGTGGAATGGCTTCCCGTTTAGGAGTCATATCTAAAGCAGGACTGGTGGTAATGCCTGTAATTCTAGCACTTGGGAGGTTGAGACAGCAGGATTGCCATGAGTTCAAGGCCAGCCTGGGCGACAGTGAGTTCAAAGCCTGACTGACCTATATAGTGAGACCCTGCGTAAACAAACAAACAAACAAACAAACAAATGTAGTCCTTGTAGTCTGTGAGTCCTTGCCATTCCACATGGGAGCCTTTTTCTTGCAAACACAGCTTGTCTTGCTTTCTATAGATTTGACTGTTAAGAAGAGTTAAAATCTGGGACTCTGCTGGCTGCTGACCTACTTCCTTCTATGGTGAACAAGGTCAGAGAGGGAGGAAGAGGAAAACAGGTGGAGAGGTAGTAAGGGAAGGAGAAGGGGAGAGACAGGTAGAGAAAGAATAAGAAAGCCACAAAAGTAATCATAACAAATGCAAGAAAATTAAGGGATCTGAGAAGAGAATAGTGTGAAGGGAGGAAACAGTAAATATAACTGTAAGATAGCAGTGAAAGAAAGAGAATTAAAGGGGAGTGTGGTGTCACAGTAGAAATGAGTTGATGGGGAAAGATGGAGGGAGTGCTGCGAAACAGAAAAAATTTCCTCTTGAATTCTTCCTTCCTTACGTCTCTGGCAGTTGCGTTTGCTTCTTACCGGCTTTGAGCCTCCTTGACTTCTCTAGAGTCTTGTGTACGTCCTTCTTTGTGTGCACCGTGCAGTTGCTGAGAGCATCCATTGCTTTCTTAATCCTCTTCTGTCATCTCTTTTTCCTGTCCTTTTCTGAAGGACTTGGTTCCTAAAGAGTAGTGTTTTATATCATGAAGCAACCCCAGAGAAAGCCAAAGATTTGGCTATTTTGCTTTACAGCGGAGGAAAAAGAATTCCAGCAAAATTAAATGACTTACCCAAGGTCCTGCTTCAGCGTCCTGAAAGAGTGGACAGGAACGCAGAGCTTCTGCCTTAGGGGTGTAGCTCAGGGCCTGATGAGCCCACTGCCCACTTCTCCGTGCAGAGCTGGCTCCTTGCTGCTGATGTCCTGGAAAAAGGGACATGGGCAAAGAAAAGGGTGGGAGGGCAACCCACTCGGGACTTGTTGTCTCTCTTAGAAGCCTTCTTTCCCCCAAGAATTTAACTCTCTTTCTCCATTAAGTAGATTCTGCGCTTAATAAAAAAAGAAGAAAAAGAAAAAAGGAAAAGAAAAGGGTGGGTTAGAAGGCAGCCCGTGAAGTGCTGGCTTTGCTGTCTTCCTTCACATTCTTTTTTCTTTCAGTACCTGGAATTGAATCTAGAGCCTTTGTACTAAGCTACATCCTTCTTTTTTTTTTAATTTTAATTTTGAGACAGGATCTTGCTAAGTTATTAAATTGCCTAGGCTGGGCTTGAATGTGTGATCCTCTTGCCTCAGGGTTTAGAGTGCTATGATTTTAGGCATGTAATACCACATCTTGCCTAGGTACGTTATAGTCTTACCTTTTAGCTCAGGATTGCATTGGGCTGATTCTTGCCCTTTCAAACCAGGGTCTTGCTTGACTGATGGTCCCTCTAGTTCTAACATGGTTCTCTGGAGCAGCCATGGGTGAGGATGGATGAAAGTTCAGGTCATTTCTTATGCAATCTTACTTCACCTCAGTGGTTCTCACCTGTAATGATCTTGCTCTCGAGAGAACTTTTAACCGTATCTGGAGACATCCTTGGTTGTCACATGTAGGCAGTACAGTACTAATGACATAACAGTGGATAAAGACCAGGATGCCACTAAACATCCTCTGGTGTGCGGATAGCCTCCCCTGACGGAGCTGCCCAGCCTGTGCCATCAACAGTGGCGAGGCCAAGAAACACTGTGTTACCTTGGTCTCTTCTCCGTGGCAGACCTGTATCCCAGGGGAGCCAGAGATTTTTTTCTTCTTAGTGTAGAAGTACCTAGGAAAAGTTTTACTCAGATACTTACAGCTTGGGCTGGAGATAATACCCTAGGGTTTCTAGATTAAGTACGTTGGTTTACAAAGCTGAAGTTTGATGATAAGCAGGTCGAATTCCATCCTTTTCCATGCTGCAGCCATGTAGGCATGTCTTAAACCTTTTACTTGGAGGCTTCTGCCTACAATGATATCTAAAAAGGCAGAAATAAGAACCGTCTCAGATGTGGGCCCCCAGTAGTCCCATGTGGCTTTGAATAGCTATAACTGCAAGTCATGGGAGAGTTCAGTGAGAAAAGGAAGTGAGTGTAAGTTTGAAGGTGAGCATGAGATTGAAAGGAAAGAGATTTTTAAGAGGGTAAAATAAGATTATTCTGTTTGCAGCAGTCAAGAGAAACAGCCACAGGTGCAGGGAAGAAGTTATGGACAGAAGATTATCATTTTAGTGATCTGTAAAATTGCTCTAAAATTGCCTAGAGCCAGTGGTGGCGAGCCTATAGCATGCCTGCCAGAGTGTGCTGTGCGTATCGTTAAAAACTCCGTAAGGTTCACCATCACTGCTGTAGGCCAAAGGCTTGCTTTAGCATTTATAATTTAAACCTCTTCTTATCTTGCTGAGCCGTGACTGAATTTGTTACTATAAAAACACTCTTGCTCTAGGAAAGAGCTTTTGGTGTAACCACCTCTGCTTGTGTCTGAGAAAGTAGGTGTGCTGTGTTCTGGTGTGTTCTGTACTCCTCAGGATAAGCAGTCTATGTAGGGCAAAAAATACAGTTATGTAATCACAACCACTGGAAAATGTGTGCCATTGCATTCCAGATAACTCATTTCTCTATTCTATTTAAAAAGCTAACTCAAGTTGATCTCTTTTATTTATGACTTAATCCCCCCCCCCATTGTAATAGAAGCTGTTATTGAAGTTTCCCATCCTATCCTTGGTTCTCAGTATGAAGATCAAGACTTGCTGATTTTCAATCTGCCTTCATTCTGGTTCATTGAACCCTTTAACCCTCGTACTGGAAGTTCAGTTCCAATTAAAAAAAAATCCTTTTGAGTGTTTGTTACTTGTGTTTTTTTCTCTTTGATGA
Source organism: Dolichotis patagonum (assembly GCA_004027295.1). Taxonomy (NCBI): domain Eukaryota; kingdom Metazoa; phylum Chordata; class Mammalia; order Rodentia; family Caviidae; genus Dolichotis; species Dolichotis patagonum. The sequence continues at coordinate 53,309 of PVJX010008413.1, forward strand.
ATTTGCAGATGTTAATGAATTGCTGCTACTTGGAAGGACATTTAGAGCTGTGGAATACACAGCTATGCATAAGGTATTCTCTTTCTTCTTGGAATCACAGGACTAGTTTTCAGCCTGTGTTCTCAGGGTGTAGTGAGAGGAAAGGATGTCACTTTTTAATCTGTAAGGCTGTACTCTGGATTCCCTTTCCCAGTCCTTATTAAAAAAAAAAACCGTGCCAAGAGTTAATGGTAAATTAAATTTACCATTTTAGTCATTTAAAGTGTTCAGTGGCAGTAAGGACATTTCTGTTCATATATAGCCACCATCACCTTTCATCTGTAGAACTTTTTCATTGTCTCAAAGCAAAACTCTGTATCTCTTTTTTTAAAAAATTTTATTTAAAGAGGAAAAAAAACAGAAAAAAGGGTAGAAATAATACAGAATTTAAAAAAAACATTAAAAAATCACTGGTTGATAAATTACATATTGTCTTCTTAGAAATAGTTGTTCATGTTACAAAATTAAGGCATACAAAGTGAACAAACAGTGAGGCTGCAAACAGTTCTGTTCAGCGATCCAACAAAAACTTGGTAATATGCTTATCAATCCCACACACTTAAACATACAGGCAGTTATATCCTTTAGAGCATTTTGTTTTCCTCCTTTTGCTTTTTAAGTACATTATCTGTGTAGTTATATCATGTTTCAGCTTGCTCAGTACCTTATTGATCTGTTTTGTTGCTGTTATTTCCTTTTTAATCACCTTATATAATTCTGTTGTTTTGTTTTTGAGTTTCTCGTTATCCATGTCACATGGATCAGCTTTGGTAGAGTTGGGAGTTTTTGGAGGAAAACTGTATCTCTTAAGCAATAACTCCATTTCTGCCTCTTCCCAGACGTTGGTCGCACTATTCCACTCTCTGTCTCTATGCATTTGACTACTCTAGGTACTGTATATTGGTGGAGTTAAACAGGACAATGTTTAATGTCTGGCTTATTTCACTTAGCACAGCGTCCTCATAGTTCATCCATGTGGTAGCCTGTGACAAGATTTCCTTATATGGGCCGGGGATTTAGCTCAGTGGCTTAAGTGCCTACCTGGCAAGCGCAAGGCTGTGAGTTCAATCCCCGGTATACACACACACACACACAAAGATTTCCTTATAAAATCTTAACAATATTCCATTTATATGTCTATACGAGTGATGGTGAACCTCTTAGAGTGTTCAGTGATATAAACAGCCCTCTGTGGCATATGTGTCATAGATTCGCCACCAATGGTCTGTGCCATATATTCTTTATCCATTCACTTGTTAATGAATGCTTGAATTGTTTCCATTTTGGCTGCTGTGAATAATACAGCTATGAACATGGTTGTAGTCCCAGTTCTTATCTTCAGAAGCATATTAAAAACCTCATTTGCTCAGCAAAAGCACTGAAAAATCATGGCGAATGATACCTGACTTGTCCATGTATATGTACCTATACTTGTGTATTGATCTATTTATGTGCATTGGCAATAGTTACCTGGTGACAAATGCTTTTTCCGGCCTGAAATCCTGAGCCAGAGCTTTTTTGTTTCATACCTTTGCTTCACATCTCTGTCCTTTCCCTGGCCTTGCTTGTTTCACCACCGTCTCTTCCCTGTTTGCTCTTTCTCTCAACTCATTTACTTCAGCAGACTTTCATTATTGATAACTTTTTGGGCACAAGGTTTTTTGGGCATTTCAAATAGGAATGGAAGTGCTTTCGGATTATTAGAGACATTAATAATGTGTACTTCTGCTACAGCAATCAGGTTTTCAGAGGATGGCAAACATGAGGGAGGACTCATTCCAGGCAGAGAAAATGGCCTAAACATAGGTTGTGGGTGGATTTTATTTGTATGTGACTGTAAGTGTTTCCTATTATTAGAATGTGCTTAATAAATCCTCTACCTGGAAGCAGTTGTGACTTATTTTCTGTACCCTGTATTGTGGGTTTTATATAGGAAATTTCTCTTTCATAAATTTGTTTTAAAAGTAGTTTTTTTGTTTGATACAATCTTACTCTCCATTGTCCAAAGAGTTTTGCTTTTAGTACATACCTATGTGTTTGTGTCTTTGTTTCCCTCCTTTCCATTTCCCTCTTTTTTTTTTTTTTTAAACAGGGTTTCATTATGCAGTTCAGCCTGGTTTAGAACTGATTTTGTAGTCTTAAACTGGCCTTGAACTTGGAGTGATTCTCTTGCCTCAGCCTGTGAGTGCTGGGATTACAGGCATGGGCCACCCGACCTAGACTCCTCCCTTTTTTGTACTAGGGATCAAATGCAGGCCCTGAGGTAAGAGCTCTACCACTAAGCTAAGTCTGCAGCCCTTTAGGTGTATTTCTACACTGGTAACTTTTATGGTTTTTTTCATGTAAATATATTTTTAAAATTAACTAATGTACTTTATGGTTGAATCAGATGTTTGCGAAGCCTGGGAAAGGGAAAAACTTTTCGATTTTATGATGGAATATTGCTCAACAAAACAGTTAATGATTTGAAGAATGGATTAAGTCTCTATTGATTTATTTAACAAAAGATGCAAGATATTTTTACATAGATACATAAAGAATCCCCTTGTATATGTATGTGGCACACACTCCTTCCCTGTTCCTGCTCTCCCCAGAGCCAGGGTCTCATGCATACTGGGTTACCAGTGTATCACTGAGCTATACCCCCGCCCATGCTCTTTTACTTGCTAAGTTTGAAAGTGAAAAAATTAACAAGTTTCATCCAGAAGGGGGACTCTTGTTCCTTTTCTAGTAATTATCTGCTGTCAGCAGATGGCCACACATATGAGCAGTAAATAATGTGGTAAATCTAACAGGTGATTCAGGTCAGTGGTTCTGCCAGTATAGCTCTTTTGACTCAGCCTGACTTCAGAGCCTGTCACTTGGTCTGTAGGTCTCATTCAGGAAACCTTAAAACTGAGAGTTCCAAGCCTTTTCTTAAGGAGAAGCCTGAGGAAATAGAGTTAGGGTTCAGAGAAATGTAGTCTGAACCCCTGAAAAACTATAAACATGTGAGAATAGGGTCTGGGAAGGGAACAGATGGGTAGAGGGAATGAAGTTGGAAAATATTCCTAGGGCTACAAGAGAAGAAAAATAGATGTTATATGAGACCTTGCTGGTGACCCCAGAGGAGTTAATAGGGTGACCCCATAGAGCACTGTGGCCTTCTCCTCCGTTTGGAATCTTCTGGGAGCTTGTCCCTTGTAGAGTCATTGTCCTGGGAAGGGGGAGGTAGAACCTTGTTTCTAACTCTTCCCAGCCCTGCATGTGGGGAGAAGTTGGCTAGAAGAGTGGAAGACAGAACAGATTACATAGTTCACTCTTACACCTTTGGCTGATATTTATTGAACACAGAAATCATTCCAGGTGCTGGAAATGTAAGATAAAAGCCCTCTACCCTCATAGAGTTTAAATCCTGATAGAATTAATAGGGGAATTAGAGCTCATAATTTACTTCAGTTTCTGACAGTTCCAGGTGAATACTCTCTCCAGTTATACTGTACAAGACATCATCTTGTAAGCGTTTGAAAACTCAATCTCTCTGCTTTTGGTGAATTCGAAAGAACAAAGTCAAAACTGAGACTGTTTCTTGATTCAGTCTTTTTCAGAGAATTGGGATTTCTGAAGAAGGTGTTTCCAGTCATATAATCTCTAGTGTTTTGGATGTGGACTGATTTTGTCAGCTGCTGCTTCTTCCTACAGAGATATCATCCAAATTTAGACCTTTCATGGTAGTGATCTGAGTAAAACACCTGTAACTAGCAATAATATTCCTTGAATACCAGGCCTGGCCAATTGCCTACCTTCTGTGTTTCTGCCCACTGTCATAGTATTTTTATTGTTTACTTGATTTAATAATTTTTGGCAAATTCATATGAAAATTTATAGTCCCCATTATAGATTACCCTTTATTCAAGAAGTATTTCCCTTGAGTTCTGTTTATGCAACAAAAATATGATGATGACTTAAAAAGTCATGCTTTATTAACAGATTCTCAAGCCTAAGAAAAAAGACCTATCTAATATGCAAAGGAATCTGCAATGAAACAAGGAGAAGAAAATAATACTTTGGGACTAGCTTTAGGAAAGGGATAATCATCTGTCTTCCTTAATATCTTGGAATCATTATATTAGGATGTATCTGAGAGTGAAATCCTTGCTATATTCCTTCCATGGAATATGAGGACTCTTCTGGCTCATCAGAAGCACCTGAATTGCTGAGGTCAGAGCTTGCAACTGTTGCTGTACTGCTGTGGCGCTGTGGGTTTTTCCAAGATGACCAGCATGGGGATTTGATTATAATGCACTTTTGTTTAGGTGGACATTTTCTCACTAGGAAATTATCATGGGAATACCAATTTGTTTCATAGAAAATATCAGCCAGGTGTTAAATACCATCATTTAGCACTAGCAACATGCACATTTGGGTGTGAACAGAAGGTCATGTAAGGTGAGCTCTCAGTGTTTCCCTAATCTTGAAAAAAAAGTTTTTGAAGTTAATGAACTGAAGGAAGTGAAGTGCGAGCGCTCTGATAGACATAGCATCATATCCTTTGGTGCAGTTCTCATCAGTCAGAGTTGATGGTAGACTTTATAAAATTTTTTTGTTGCTGAGAATGAACTCAGGGCCTGTGCAAGAGCTCTACCACTAAGCTATACCCTCTGTCCTGAGATTTATAGGTTTTGAAGTTGTAGATTGAATTAGCTGTAGCTATTAAATTGTTCATACATCATAGGAATTAAACACTATGCAATAGGAGAATCATGAAATTTCTGAGAAAGCAGATATATTAAATTATACTTTTAAACTAGTACTGGATATAGGTTAAATCTCTTGGTGTTTTTGACATTTTAAATATCCTAGCTAGTTTATCAAGAATAACTGTTAAATGAGACATTCCTGTGTAGCTGCAATGAAAATGGAGGTGGGGGTGAGGAGGTGGGAGGCATCACTTTACCAGCCAGTGAAATTGTTGTAGAAATAGAATGTGGAATTACAATTCATACCCTGTTTGCAGTGAAGTATAGTTATTGCTCTAACAGAATTAAGATTTCATCTTTGTTAACATTATGCCGTAGGTGTACAAAAGATACAAGTCATAAATGTTTTCATTTGGTTTGTATTCTATATTTGACATTCTTTTGAAAAGCAGATGTTATTTTACATACGCTCAGGCTCAGTCTTACTTCACATCTTTGGTTGTTTCTGAGGACTTAGTTTTCTCAGAGCTTTGCTTTACTTGTCCAAGGTCATAAGGGATTTCAGCTTTTCTATGGACCATACTGGCCCTGTTCTACCCCTTGCTCTGTACACCTGTTGTGCTGTTTAGTCAGCTTCTCATTATTGTAACAAAACACCTGACATAATTTACTTAAAAAGTTTTCTTTTGGCTCACTTTTGGATGTTCTGGTCCATAATAGATTGGCTCCATTGCTTTGGGGCTGTGGTGAGGAGGCAGTGTGCCTTGGCAGGAGCAAATCTGCTTGTATCACAAGCCAGAGAGCAAAAGAATAAAAGGGTAAGGGTCTGACAGTGCCCTTCCACAGTAGAGCCCCAAGGACTGAAGGACTCCTACCAGGCTCCCCTTCTCAGAGTTCTGCCGTATCCCAGTAGCACCACCCAGGGGACTGCTTATAAAGTAAGCATTTGGGAGACATTTCAGTTTTGAACTGTACAGCACATACCTGGAATGATCAGCCAGTTATTTTCATTAAGAGACAAAGAGAAGCATAAAACAATGCTCTTACCCTTGTAAAGCAAACATTATAGCTGGAAGGTAAGATAGAACCATTGTGAAACAATTAAAAATACCCTGGGGCTCTGTATGCGTTTTGGTAACTGAAGAGACTAGGAAGAGTTGTAGGCATCTGCAAAGGTCTAGTTGAAGAAAGTCTGGGTTCAGCATGTTGGTATATTAAGATGTATAAATAGGTGAGGAGATCAGAAAGCTGTTTCCCGATTTTTTTTTTAATACAAAGACATGTTAACTTACAGAGCTAAACTACTAACAAATGCTGTTTAATATAAACTAAACAAAGAATGACCTTAGTTCTGGATTGGTTATGCTCTTTTGTACCTTTCTTTCAGCTTTCTGGATGGTGGACCAACACAGTCACCCGTGAGAAAGTGCAGGAGTGTGCTCTTGGGGTGGGAATCTACAAGCTTGGAAAGTGTGATAGAGAGTGTCCTGAGCCGGGAAGCAGCTGGCCTCAGCAAAATATCCCTATATACTACTAACTTGTGTGACTTCAGCCAAGCCCCAGCACCAGGGTGGGCTTCTCTGTGCTCATCTGTGTAAGCGGTGATGTCTCTCGTTACAGTCTCACACTGCGTGAGTCCTTAAAAATGACTGAATTTGCAATGTGGCTTGCTTTTATTGCCTGTCTTTGTGGAGGGTGATTCAAGAAGAAACCCAAGCTGGCATCTACTGTTAATGAGCTGTTAAAGTAGATGCTGGGCCACAGTGAATGGTGAGGCTGGGCAAGGACAGCCTTTCGGACCAAGGTAGCACCTCCATCCTAAGTGCTCCTCATCTCTGCTGAACACACCCATTATCTGCAATCAGGCCACACTGACTTCTGGCCAGCCATCAGTCAAATCCTGGTTGTCTTTAGTTGGAGTTGGACTGGGATATGTAGTCAGAATTTAGCCTGTTAGGGCAAAGCTTTGCAAGCTGTAGAACTTGTAAAGAGGCCAATGAGGGCTGTTTCGTTGTTCCCAGCAACTTGTGCATACTCTGGTGCAAGAATTAGCACACTCCAGGATTATAAGCTTACCAGCCCCTTGCCTTACAAGGCTTTTTGTTCTGTGTTCTGACATTGCAAACAAGCATCCTTGATTCTTTGAAGAATTTAGGAACTTTGCCATTGGCATGGTTTATGAAAGCTACCTGCTCCCACCTCCCACCTGCAAACACACCATGGGAGATCTCTGTAGGTTCCTGACACACATTTCTTTGGGTCACCTCTGATTCTCCCAGCCAGCATAAATGTTGATCAGATTCCCTGGGTACTGCATTTTGTCATGGCCTTTTGGGGGTCACTGCCTTTGGCATCCAGCTGTTGAGGCCTGGCTTTATTCTCCTTGAAGACTGGGGCTCTGCCAGTTTCCTGCTGTAGCATTGGCAGGCAGCTCCAAGGAAGGGAGGGGCAAGCACCAGTCCTGCAGGCCTGCTAATGTCTTGCTGCAGGATGGCTACCTGGCTGGCTTTCAACCAACTAGAAGAAGAAAAATCTCTCTGGTGAAGGACTTCTTCCCTTAAGATCTCAGAGGGATACTATGACTGCCCTGCAGCATTTCTGTCTTTCCTGCCCATCCCTAGGAAAAGAAAAATGTCCTCCCAAATGCTGTGCCTTCACCGTAAGGGATGGGTGTTTTGGTCAAAGCAAGGAAAATGAGAAAAAGATCCACTAGAGTAACCAGAAGGTCACGTTATTCAGTTGCTCATGGAATACTTCAAAATGTGTTAGCATGTACTTCTTGCCTGTCCTTCTGTTTGAAGTATCCTAGAACAGCAAGTTAGATGTGTAAGCTTTTGAGGAACTAGGGCTTAAGTAGAATCAAGAGCAGCACAATTTCTCTGTAATGTCCACAGACATATTTCTTTAGCAAAAGTTGAGATTTGGACCCAAGCAAAAAAAAAAAATTCTTTTAAAAGGTAACTCAACTTTTAAATCAGTAGGTTGCAGAATGCTACACATATATGTTCTAGGATTCATATACAAGAGAGCCTTGTTTTATTTGCTATACTTACTTTTGAGCACTCTTTAAAGGAAGCAAGCAGGATATTATTATTTCTGCCCAAACCAAGGCTTTCACATACAACTAATGGAGAAAGTAACAAAACAGAAGCTAGAGAAATAAACCCTAAGTAATCCATCCCCTGCCTTCCCTCCCATTAAACTGTGGCCAAGGCAGCAGCAGTGGCACTGTGGTGTGAGTGTGCCATCTTGTGGTATTGACTGTCATAAATGTTTTGTGATAGAAACATCCAGCTGAAGCTGTAATACATGGTAGCTAGTTTCTAACACTTAGGGCAATTCCTGGTATACTCAATATTTGTCCAATGAAACTTATTTTCTTCCTCAAATGAAACTTTTTGAAGGGACTTCATGTTGTGGCAGAGGATAACTGTTCTGTGTGCTACTGGAAGGTAGAACAAGATTGTGTTTGACAGAAGTCTTTAGTTGACAGAATTCTTTAGTTGTGGTTTGACAAGAAGTCTTTAGTTGTGGTCCAAAGGTCATTGTTTCTGTAATATGATAAGTTTTGACCAGTCCGAAGTACCCCAGGAAAATTTCAGATGCTGGGAACTCTGCATCTGGAAATTGGAAATTTGTTTATTTAACAACAAGGACCACTGTATGGACTATTTTCAACCCTTTGCCCAGGCCTTCCCAGGACTCCCAGCTATCCTGGAGGTTTCGTTTGTTGGTTTTTCTGCTTTAAGCCTGCTATTGGTCACTGAACACCAAAAATCAAACCTGCTAGTCCCTGTTAAGCAATACCACATAGGACCTATTAAAGGAAAGGAGAGCCGGGTGAAACTCTTTTCCCCCCTAACTTCTTTTCCTTGCCTCAAAGAACAGCTATGTGTTTGGGTGTTGCAGGGATGCTGTTGTAGAAAGCAGCAGTGCTGTATGTCATACCAAATCCCTCTGATAGAGTCAGACTGCCATAGGAATAGACAGCAAATGAACTTTTGGGCTCAGTCTGTTACTCGTTAAAGCATGATTTGTGTTGTCTTCTGAGGGAGTCAGGGACTCAAAAAGAGTTTTTTGCTAAAGACTGTGATTCTTGACTTGGATGCCCAATAGGTAGCTAAAAGCAGAACAAAGCTTGGCATTCATTTTGTAAAACTGAGTCAAATCCCTTCTTACTCTCCATAAGGCATGCTAGCCCTCAATGTACCCAGCTTGTCTTTACCTTTCTTCAAGACAGAGGACACCAAGATACAAGGTTTACAGGGATATTCAGCTATGTTCAAAAACCTCCACTGCCCTAAACCGAGGGTTACCTTGGATTTAAGGAGAGCCTTATGGGACTGAAACTGCCCCAAGCAAGAGCAGTCATCTCATGGGAGCAGAATTGACCTTCAAGACGTGGGGATTCTTCCAGCACTATGAAACTAGGACTAAGAATGATCCTGGGGACCATGGGGATCCAGACCCAAACCCACCACAGCATCCCATAAGCCTGGTCCTGTTCCTTTGCTAGCAGGCCATTCTGAGCCTCCTCACCAACTGAAGTTCCTTCCCTGTTTTCTCTTCCTGTTAGGGTGCCAGCTTGATCTGTGCTCCCTTCCTCTCTTACTTGCCACTTTAACCTTTTTCCTGTATATTCATGCTGAATGTGTCAGTTTTAATTTTCATTATTGCTGAAATGAGGACTCATACTAGCCAGTGGCACCTTGGTCTTTTAAATCCAAACAGTTTTTAAAAAAGGGGAGCTGGTGGTGTAGCTCAGTGTTAGAGTACATACTTAGCATGCATGAGGCCCAGAGTTCAGCCTCAGAGCTAATAATGAGTAAGTAAATGAAAATAAAAAACAAAAAGAAAAAGCCACACCTACTAATTCATATGTATTGGGTGGAATTGACATTTATGTGATGACTTTCTTGATAGGAGACTTTTCTGATGAAGCTGCCTGTCAATTTTGTGATAACAGGGCTTAAAATAAAAAGGCAAGGCTGGAGCAGGCAGTGAGGTTAGCTTGCTCTTCAATGATAAGGATTCCTCGCTCTTATGGCCTTGCTCCTTCCTCATTGCCACCCTTCAGTGGAGCCCTGCATGATGTCCCTAATGGAGACATCTAGAGCTTTTAATGTGTTAAGTGTTGTCCTCCAAATCAGATCTCATTCTTTGTACCTTCACGCCTGCAGGTCTCTGGTGCCCTTCACGAAAGTATTTTTAAGACCTACTTTGCAAGACAGGACTTTTGTTGAGATTTTACTTTGAAGTGAAATATAAGTGAACCAGTCCAACACATTCTGATAATTTAACAGCTCTGTTGGGGGGTGAGTAACAAGAAAGTCACTCTGAGTCCATCTTGCTCTTAGCTTGACAGGTTTTATTTGGCAGTGCTGCTGGTTAGTGCAGGAAAAATGCTCTTTTTTTTTCCTCTGTAGACAGAGCTGTTGACCCCTTCCACCCAGGAGGTGTTAGGAAACAGGAATTAAAAATAGTGTGACCCAGACGCTTTGAGCAATAAAAAGCTCCTGCCTCTATCACATTGCTGACTTCCTGCCTCTTTTTAGTAAGTAAGGGAAGTATCTGGTATCTAAACACTAAAAAGGTGAATAATTCTATTCCGGGAATCTTGCAGAATTAGAAAAGTTTTTGCAAAAGGACAAAAGCTTGCATTTTTCTCTTCATTTTATGTGACTTGTCCCTCATAGTTTTCCTACCCATTTCTTCCCACCTCCACTAGCTAAATATTATGTCAAATTATTTGGAACTTTCTAAAAAGGGGAGAAAAAACTCTTTTTCCTCCAATTTTGGCTCCTCCACCCTTTGAGAATATACCATCTGTGTGAAAGAATTTATAAAAAGATGGGAGGTTTGGGTGCTTGTTTCCTTTTTAGAAATGGTATTTACCCAGATCACAGTGAATCTGCCTCTCGCTTTCCTTGGCAGACGATGAGAGGGTTGGATCTTCATGTGCAGCTAGAGACCCCGGCTAGACCTCAGGAGGTCTGACTGCAAGGTATCCAAGCAACTGCAGCTGTTGGGGCTGCACAAGAGTCTGAGGTTGCTCTTCTAGGACGTTGGCCTCAACCCCTCAGCAGCCTCCCCTTCTCTGACAGATGTTTGCAGTCATCTTTAAAGGGATGGCAGCTCAGCCACAACACCAGGAGGAGGAATTAACCAAAGGGTTTAGTTTCATTGGCGAGTAGAAAGCCATTCTTTTGTAAAAACAGTTGTCAGCATGCCCATTCAGTCCGTTATTTCTCCATTTGTCTTCCTGTCCCTCAAATATGCAGAGCCCTTTCCACTTTGGGCCCCTTACCCTGTTTGTTCCTTCAGATCAGTTTGAGAATGCCATGTATTTCTTGCAGAGGAATATGTCTGTCTAGCCTAATGAGTTCGGGTTATATTAACCTCCATGAACCTCAGTTACTTCCTTTGTGCAGGGTACATAACCATAGAACTGTCACAGAGCTGTAGGATCAAATGAGTTAATGTGTGGAAAATGTTTACCAGTATTCCTGGCATTTAAATACTATATAAGCTGTTATTTGCTGTTATTTTGTCACGATGATGACAGTGGTATTACCTGTATATTATGTCCCATGTCCCCACTAAAATGTGCATTCTCTGGGGTATAGGGACTGTCTTCTTGCTGCATCTCTGGTTCCTAAAGCAGTGCTTGCTCCACAGAGGCACTGAGAGTATGTTGATCTTTTGCTGCTGTTTTTAACCTGTTCTTGGCTCTCAGGGGATGAGCATGCAGAGCTGCCCCTTCCCTGACAGGCTGCAGCCCAGCCTCCTCAAGCCGGTGTCTTCAAGGGCAACAGGAAGTACTGATGTCCGGCCCACCACGGAGCCGACTCAGAGGGAAGGAGCTCATTCCTGCTCTCACTTTGCCTTCTTGTGCTCCCTGCTGCCCACCCTTTTGGGGCCTAGATTCCTTTTGCCTGGGCTTGACTGTCTCTGGTGTCTGGAGCCAGCTGGAGCGCCTTGGCCTGAGAGCTCTCTTGAGCTGCGCTCTGCGCAGGAACCTCCCAAACCAGCCTCCAGAACAGCGGGAGGCTCAGCTCCAGCAAGGCCTTGATGGCCTCCTGGTCACATTTCATGCCGTGACAGTCTTTCTTGTGAGGTTTTGCTGTTCTTGTTGGGCCATGAGAAACCCAGGGACACAGCCTGACCTGATAAATGGGGAAGAGAGCCACTGGGGAAATTTTAAAATTTTAACTGATGGGATTTAAGTTTGATCACGTCATAAACAGGAGAGCATTTTTAATTGACTAGATATTTTCGAAAAAGTGAGTTTGATAAAATTGTGATAAGTACCCCCAATTATGAAGTATTTAGCAAAGTATGTATCTTAAGAGTGTCCTTGGACATTGCTTAGAAATGGCAGTGAACTCTGTAATACACACATATTTTTATATACACATCTTTTTTTTTTAAATTTTATTTAAAGAGGAAAAAAAGCAATACAGAAAAAAGGGTAGAAACAATACAAAACCTCAAAAAAAACCCCATAAATCACTAGTTGACAAACCACATACTGTCCTCCCAGAAATAGCTGTTCATGTTACAAAATTAAGGCAAACAAAGTGAACACACAGTGAGGCTGCAAACAGAAAAAAAAGGATGGAATAAAGCCAATTGAGACAGTATAGTGAAATTGGCACAGAACATCACAGCAGGTCACCAGGACAACAGTAACAGGCAACATTGTATATCTCGTTGTCTTCACAATAGTTGTTCTTCTACT
>PVJX010008414.1:0-65752 GCA_004027295.1 Dolichotis patagonum
TATTTCTGGTTTGAATTTCTCCATAGCTTTCCCTATTTGCATATTTATTTCATTTGATATCATTTCAGACATTTCAGGTATATGGCTTCTTTTTTCTTCTATGTACACAGCTTCTAAGCTTTCTTGGGGAGGGCTAGGGCTTTGAGCCTGCCTTTTGGTCTTTCCTTTTGTCATTTTTCTATATTTCCTTACTTTGAGCAGTGTTCCAAAGCTTTCTTTGCATGTGTGGTGAATTACCTCTTACACCCTCAGTTCCTGGAGGGGCAGTGGCTCCCCCACAGGCTCTTGGCCTCCTCTCAGGGTCCTAACTCCCCTCTGTGGGCTCCTGGCTCCCTAATTTGTAAGGAAAATGCTGGGTGTGGTCACCCCAGAGCCTGTGGAATCTCAGGCAGGCCAGGCCACCGTGCTTTGTACCAGGCAGGTCTCCAGGCGGTTCCCTGTGAGTGAAGGGTGGGCCTACAGGTCCCAAAGAGCCAGGCGAAAATGATGGTTTCTGCAAGGTTCCTGGTCCCAAACAGACCTGGCCAAGATGCCAGTCTCCACAATATTCCCAATCCAAACAGCCCGGGCCACTCTGCGGGTCCGAGAGGTTCGGGTCCCAACAAGTTAGGCCACGATGCTGGTCTCTGTGAGACTTCCTGGGGGTGAAGGGCGGGGCTATGGGCCCAAACAGACCTGGCCCAGATGCTGGTCTCCGGGCAGTTCCCTGTGGATGAAGGGCGGGCCTACCAGTCCCAAACAGTCGCGCTGAGATGCAGGTCTGCGCAGACTTTCAATCCAAACAGCCCGGGCCACTCTGCGTGTCCCAGAGGTTCGGGTTCCAAACAGATAGGCCGCGATGCTCGTCTCTGCAATGGCTTTTACTTTAAATGATGATAGTTTTCATACTAATGTTTCATATTCATGTTATGGATAATTCTTTCTTTCTTTCTTTCTTTCTTTCTTTCTTTCTTTCTTTCTTTCTTTCTTTCTTGTTAATGAAGATCAAAGCTTTCACACTGAAATACATCCCCAGACCAATCAATTCATATATATATATATATATATATATATATATATATAGTTAGTTAGTTAGTTAGTTATGTATGAATTTATGTATGTATTTATGTATGTATACACTTGTACCTATACATATATGTATCCATTTTATTTTGAGACAGAGTCTTGTTAAGTCTAATTTGTCCAAGGGGGCTAGAATATGCAATCCGCCTGCCTCAATCTCCTGGAATGTCTTTTCTTAAAAGATATGGTAAGATATTAGAAGGGTACTTAGCAGTTACACAGAAAGTTAATAGATAAAATTGTGCCGTTTGAGAAATGTTCACGTAACCTAAGGATATATGTAAGAATGATGGTAGAAGCAACTAATACTGGTATTGCTTACTTTGTTCAGGTACGCTCTGAATACTTTACACATATTGACTAATTTAGTTTCCAAAATAGAATATTATGAATGAAGTCATCTTATTAGTTACATTTAAAGGGCAGCGATTTCAGCAGACAGGAACTCCATGTTATTTCTGGTGTTCTTAAGTGGTAAATCAAAGAATTCAGACTTTTTTACATAGGGACTATGTAAGGTTGGACACTAAACTATGGAAACGCTAGAATGAACGCTACAAAGTGTTATTGGCAAAGCCACATTCACAAAAGCTAGCTACAAATAAAAATTCTAAATGACCCTTGAATGGACTAGTTAAGTTTATTTATTTATTTTCTGCTGGGAATCAAACTCAGCTGCACTTACCAGGCAGGAGCTTATGCAACTGAGCTATATCCATGGTCCCTAGTTAAGTTTATTTTCTTGGGAGCAAAGACAAAACATGTGGACCTCTGGAATTTTAAATGCACCTAAATATGTAATTTTAAATCACTATATTAATAATTGGAGTACTGAGGCCCAAAGTAATTTTGCTTAAATAATATACAAGATTCATAATCAATACAACCAGTATTATGGTATATTTATTTAACTGTAGAACTTCCAAAATATGATATATAAATATATATTTCTAGAGAAAGTATTTTATTCCTACTTAATTCCACATATCATAAAAGATATCGATGATCTTGAAACTGATTATATTTTAATATCTATGAGTAATTTTCAAAACTCATGTGTATATTGTGATCCTCAGTTAATAAAGTATTTCAAATTATGTATTTTTGTCATGATTGAAACATTATTTATGAGTATTAAATGTTGTACTTTTTAGGCAGAGTTCAGTGATTTTAGTAATGGTATATAGTTAAGGAAAAACTACCAGACAGTATAAAAACTGTTTTTGTATATCCATAGAGTTCTTTCTTACTTTTCTATAGTCGGTCCTGCTTCTCCACTTCCGTTTGTGGGAACAACACATCTGATTTCTGCCACTGAATTGTCTTTTCCATAAAGTCATAAAAATAGACTCACAGCCTAGTCCAAAAATCTGGTATGATGAAGGAACAGGCTTGCTAGTTCAAGTGCAGCCTGTACAAATTAGTGACTTAGTAAAAATTTATCTCAACATTTTAAAAATCATCAGCTGGAGATGCAATTCAGTGCAAAGGCTCTGGGTTCAGTCCTCAGTCTGAGAGGGAAAATGGCATCTATCATAAAGAGTGTGATTCCCATCCTATTTGCTGCTGCTATATTTGTCCATGTTGCTGTGTTCTGTGAACGAAATGTGGAAATAAATGAAAACCAAGGTTTTGGGCATCACACATGTCTCTGACCAGTTGCCTACCTATATATTTAATTTTTTTAAAAAAAGGAAAAATAACTTTCTACATGTAAGTTCCCATTATATTTCTCTTCTGTTGCTCCTAGTTGAATTTAAGTCTAACTAATGTAACACCTCACTGGAACTGTGATTGTGACAGGGATGAACCCTAATTGATGACTTAAACGATTGTGATGGGACATCCTTGGAGTATCTGAATGAGCAAGTGATTCTAACACTTCTCATCTTTCAAAAAAAAAGCACTGAAGTGAATTTTCATTTTCAGTGCCCAGTGTGGTGCCAGGTTAATGATTATTTAAAATTAGTGTGGAAATGTTTCTTTCTTACATTTTAAATATTCAAGAAATTATTCTCCTGAAATTAATTCCTTATTTTGACTATTACCCCAAATTTGAGCTCTTCTGCTACAAAAAGAAACAGCAACATAATTTTAAAGATAAATTCTATGTGAGATTGTTGGCATCCCGAAAGGAATCTTTTTAATGTATTCATAAACAATGTATCTTGACATTTTAAAATTGGAAACAACCTCCATTCCTGTATCTGTTCACAAAAATACATAGTGCCAATATTCAAATGTGCTCATTTTTTTCTGTTTTACATTTGTTTGCCTTATGAGAATTACTGTGTCCTCAATGATAGTACTTTATTTAATTCTCTGCTTTTCCCAGGTAATCTGCAAGTCTGCACTTCGTAAACAGCTCTTATTCTGTATCCCTGCTCTTAGCACTTATATATACAGAGCCCTTAGACGATATTCAGTCTAGTTGACGTATCTGAGTAGAATTTTCCCTAGGTCAAATTTAAAACGTCTTAAATGAAGTAAAAATTTCCAAAAAATATCTATGCAAATTTGTTCAATGTTTAAAAAGAAAATATTATCATAGAGTCTGTAAAGCACAGACATCATTTAAAAAAGGAAGGATTTAGCAGAGGAGGAAGTAGATAATTGGAGGATATATCCAGAAATAACCAGAGACTTTTGGCTGAACATACCTGCTGACAAAGACACAGAGACTGACCCATATTGAAATAAGCAGAAATTGGATTTTATCCAAGAAAAAGAGGAAGTAGTTAAATGCTAAAAGAGTATTTTCACTAAGTTTTTGGATCCCAACTTCATGGAGCTCTGGAGAAATAAGGTAGCTGGCTCTCTGCGTGAGACAGTTTATGCTCTTATCCTTTTTGAAATCATAAGTATCGACTTACAGATCCCTATTGTATCATCTTGCTCTTGTGATTCTGAAATCTTCATTAACATTGCTGTTAGCCTAAGCTCATTTCTGTCTCCTGGGATCCATAGAACGTGTTTATCTCCCCGTAGTTATGCTGCTTCTTCCCAAGGACTTGTGTTCCTGATCTGAGCACCAGGCCTGGAGGCTGAAGGGCACCGAGCACCAGGCTCTGCATCTCAGGTCGGTCTCCGGAAATCTCACCCAGCCTGAGACCACAGTCATTTGGATAGTGCAGAAAGCATTTTGGCCTAAGCAGCACCATTTTCTTCCTATTGAAAGCATTAAACTCTACCTGTAAGGTATTAAAAGGAGAAGAACTGTAGTACTACATGTTATAGACTGTTCTGTCTGTTTCCTCAGTCATAACTCAGCCAACACTTGACTTCATCCCAGAAACACTGATTTAGGGTCTGCCCTCCGGAACTATAAAAGAATAAACTTTTATTTTTATTGAAACATGAAAGGTTTGTAATTTGTTAAATCAGCCATGTTAAGTAATACAGAGTTTGCACAATAACAAAACTTTCAATTATATAATGAGCTATATTCACTCAGGTATTCAAAAAATCTCCATTTCTTTTACTGTATAACTCCCAATTAAAATTGAAAAAATGACTACTATCAACTAAGTATCATCCTTATTCTTGATAGTTTTATAAACTGCTTAGATGCATGAATGTTTCAGTTATAATATGATATATCTTACAGACTTGCCCAAGTAAGATAATGCTCTAGGTCGTTCTATCAGTGCTTCTTCAAGTATTCATTTTATTACCACATAATAATTTATGACAGTTCAATAAGCTCTTGTGATTTGTAACTATCACCCTGGTTATGGGGGACACACAATGTAGTCTTGATTAACTATAATTTTTATATTTCCACTAGCAATGAATTGAATGAAAGAATTTAAATGGTGTTGAGTATGTTAATAGAACAGAAAAGAAAAATAAGCAGATATAGAATGGTGTGGTAAATGCTAATAAAATTGCATTTGTAAATATTATGAAAATATTAGGAAAATCAGAGGCGTCAGAAATGCCACTGGGGGATAAATTGGAAGGGTAGTTGGGTTGGCCAGCTTTTCTGTTGCTGGAACGAAACATCCCACTTAAGGAGAGGTTCACATTGACTCATGGTTTTAGGGGATTCGGCTTGTGGTTGGCTGGCTCCAAGGCAGAAGCAGGAATGGTGTAAGGGTGTGATAGAAGAAAATTGCTCACCTCGTATCAGCCAGAAAGAAGACAAAGAAGAGAGGAGCCAGGGAAAGAATATATACTTTGTGCTCACATCACCAGTGACTCAACTCCAACCAGGCTCCATCTCACATCAGCAAATTCAGCTCTGCCCTTGTAGATGGACAGTACATTGCTCCTCTGAAACAATCACCCCCCAGAAGCCCCATCTCTGAATATGTGACACATGGGGGATCTTTTCAACCTAAACCATAGAAGTAGCTCAGTATGTAGGTGCTTTTGAATTGTTAAGAATAGACTTTTTGATAATGAGAGAGTTGTGACAATGTATTTATTGGATAAAAATATGCTTTATTTTATTAGTGATATTTTTATGTGTGTCATTTCCCCCAGTAAAGATGTTTCTTCTCTCTCCTTTTCCCTATGAGTATAAATTATAAAAGATCATCACGATAGTTTCAGACCTTAGGTTTCTTATAATTTCTAGTACATAAAAATGAAGAGGTCTAGTATTGCAAAGTGATTTCGTTTCCTTTGACATGCTTATCTTGTCAGATGTATATCATCATTCAGCTGCCTTTGTCCACCCCCCAGCCAAACTGGTAATTGAGCTTAGGACCTCGTGCTTGCTAGGCAGACTCCATGCTGCTGAGCTGTACTCCAGGCCCATTGCCTTTGTTGAATAAATGCTGGAATTCCTAATTTGCTGTTGCTTTCCTATTTACAGTGACAATTGTGAGCTGGTTTTTTAATTAAATCTACATTTAATCAGTGCACACTCGTGGCATACAGGCTGCTGGTCACAGGTAAGCCCCAAGAACTCTGTATAAATTTAGCAATGTCTTGACTTTGTTTTTGAACTCATCAACCTTACTCTTTCCTTCCTTCTAAGTCCTAGGTAGTTTTCCTAAAATGTTGATCTGGACCTCACCTAGAGTTTTCTAATCTGTGTGTGGCTGCCTCTAATTCCTAGAATTAACACTCCAACACAATTTTCATTGCTATCTGATTCTGGTGTCCTCTTTATATTATTTTCCTCCACTTTATTATCTTTGTCACAGTAAACACTCTCTTGCTTCTCTTTCATACTATCTTTCTTTTGCAGGCCTTTAGATTTGCCCTGATATTACTTTCGCTTAGAGGATTCACTCTTCCATTCCTTCTTTATTTACCTAACAAACTTTCTCTTTCTCTGAGCCTTAGTTTGCATTTTACTTTACCAAAAAAATTGTCTGAAAGATATTTCTGTTGGGTGTTCTTATCATGCCTTCTAGTCACCCGTTCTTACATACTTTATAGTCATTTTCTTGGTTCCTTTTCTTTCTGACTGCTTTCAATGAAGGCAGGACTCATACCTGCCTTTGGACTTGTACAAGACAGCAAAGCATGTTGCAAATTTTTTCAATGCGAATGTCACCTTTTCAACATGGCACTACACCTCCTCTCTTCAAGAGGTTAAGCTTGATGCTCAAATCCATTAATCTTAACTCGGCTTCCCATTTATTTGACTTATAAAATGTCCCAGAGATTATAAACATGGACCTCGGAGGTATTACAGCATCCAGTCTCAACTCTTCCTACACTAAGACCCAGTGCACAGAATAATAGGTAATTTTCAGGAGAATAAAACTCATGAGGACAGAGACCCAGCCCAGTGCCAACTCTATAGAATGTGAATAGAATGTATATTTTCTCCATGGAATTCATGGCTATACTTGCACTAAAAGCGGCAATAGAAATTTTTCCACAAAGGAGTGTATCAAACCTCCCAGAGATGAGAATAAATGGGTTTCCAAAAAAGCTGTGCTGAATTCCAGAGTGACCATCCAAAGTGTTTGTTAGGGAACTTAGGGATGGATAGGTGCTGCATCAGAGCCCGGTTCTGGACAGTCAGGTGGGCCGTTTTGTAAGTGTTTAAGCACTTTGGTCCAGGAGTTAGGGGTAGCGACTTTCAGTGTTTGGGTCAACAACTATCAGAATCTGAGAATATTCAAGTCGCCAGTGTGTGAATACAGAAGGCGAAAACATGTAGCCGCAAGGTAACAGATCATTCAAGGCCACATACTTCTCAATTAGGAAAAGAGTGGCAGCAAACTGAAGGTCCCTACAAAATCTAAGAGTAGACTTGGGCAAGTGGCGGCCGCCCCAGGGGGAGAATCAGCCAGCATTTCCCAAGATCCACACCATGTTGGAACTTAGGGCGCTGGGAAACCGAGCAACCAGCCCGCCTCCCTGGTAAGCAGCGATGAGCCTACCAGTGCACGGGGGGAGAATCAAACATCCCATCCCCTCCGCCCCTTCCCACCCCTATGAGCAAATGGGAGCCAGAGGTCTGAGAATCTCTTGGGAGGCTGACCATATGCAATATAGCAAATAGGGGGGATTTCCTTCTACCATCTCTTTGAAGGCAAATAGTGTTACCACTGTTTTGCTTTGTTCTGATTAATTGTATTTTCTATTCAATATTCTGTTTTGATAAGTTCTATAGTATTCTGTATTTCCTTTGATTTTGCTATACCTGATTGAAAGAACAACTATTGTGAAGATAATGAGATATACTATGGCACCTATTACTGTTATCCCGGTAACCTGTTCTGAAGTTCTCTACCAATTTCACTACACTGTCTCAATCGGCTTTGTTCTGACTTGTTCTGTTGTATTTCACTACCTTCAAAATAATGAAAAATTTTTTAAAAATCCAAGAGTAGCCAGCCACAGTCTGGCTTTCAGATGGCTGCAGGAGCCTGACTGATCCTAGGCAAAACCAGTTGGAATTTCTGACTGGAAGAAAACAAGGAAATGCAATTATTGTTGGTTTCAGCCTCTAAATTTTGGAGAGATTTTGCCTCAGTAAATAACTGATGTAACTGTTGGATTCATAGAGCCAGTCACAAATTCTTAGTACATAGTAATATGTCATTACTCCTGAGAAGCTTTACATATTTATTCTGTGAGTCACAGCTCCCTTAAAATGCCAGTGGCCTGTGAATGTTCACATTCACCATGGCTCCTCTGATCTTGTTACTATGTTATGCTATGTTACTTGTTACTTGTAAATGAATGACAGTGTTGTTTGTGGAAAGTGGTGCTACTTGCAATGAAAAAATGTGCTGTGCAAAAAAAAGATTATTTCTAAGAAAGTTAATCCTAATAATTTAGAAACCATACAAAATGTTTTTTAAAAGCTTCAAAGATGCTAATAAGTTATAAGAATGACAATTGTGAAAGATTAGGAGATCTCAAAAATTTTGAAGAAATTTTGACTCCGACAACTTTGAAAGTAAATCATCACTCCTTTAAACAAAAAAAAAAAAACTTAAAAGATGTATGATGGATAGTGCTTAATCAAGAAGAATTAATCAGACGCTCTTCCAAAAAATTGTTTTTGAGCTAACAACAAAAGATTACAAGTTATTGCTTATATTGTTTGATCAATTTTGCATGCCTATGTCTGGTAATCTAGCAACTCTTTTGAAGATAAAAATATACAATATAACAACCATTGTTAAATTCCTATCACCTTGTCTTGAAATCCTGCATTGCTATTGTTTTGGGATTTGTTGTTGTTGATTTGTTGTTTGTGTCTTTTTGTTTTGTGTTTCCTGTTTTTTCACTTAAAAATAAAAATTTTAAAGTTACAAAAGAATGTAAATGAATCTGATTCACTATTAAATGATATGTTGTGATGCCCCTATGTGTTTATGAGTTTTACTTTAATAAAGATTTTGAGTCAATCAGTTGAACTCCCAACTATATCATTTGCCTTTTTAAATAACTGTATGTAAAAATGAAGGAATATAAGAAAACATGATCAAGAGAAAAGGGGTAGATTACATTTTTTCTTGTCACAATCTGTGTATGTGAAATAACTGGCACAAAATGCTAGGAAAGCCCCCCCCCAAATTGTTAAAAATGCTGAGTAGTGGGGACATAGGAAGAAGGGTATTGAAGATGTATTAGAGTTTTACAACAAGATGTCTCAAGGTTAAAAGAGTTTAATATAGATTAAATACACAAAGAGAATCGTTGTCTTAGTTTTGAAAAAAAGGATTAAAAGACAAAACCAATAAGGAGATAATTCCAGTTATACTTTGAAGTGTGAATAGTAGATGTACAATAGATGTACTATTACCATAGTACTAAGGCAAGGTGCAGATAGGTGTTTCTGTATTTGTGGCAGAATAATCCAAGAGAGTAGAAAGTCTTGATAAAAAAGAGAATCTTTATTCTTAATGGTAAAATATCCATACAATATTCATAGAAGGAAGAAAAGAAACTTTAATACAGGAAAGAGGTTCCTGTACTGTGTTTGGCAGTCTGATGTAAAGGATCATACAGAATTAGAATTTCAATGTATTTTAGAACTGAAAGAATTTTAAGTGATATCTAGTCTTTTCAAATTACTTTTTTTGTTAATTCTCTTTGTATTCCAAAAGGAATACAAAATCAGGATCCTACAAATATTCAGGCAATGATCAGAAAATTAGGTAATATCGGGTCAGTCTAAATCACTGATAATAGAAAGGAAACGTAGTACCCTGTTATTGAATGCACAGCGCAGGAAACCACTGATAAAGTAAGCAAACAACCTACATACAGAATGGGAAAAAAATTGCTGGCCGCTCTTCAGAAAAATAACTAATATCTGGAATATATAAAGATCACACAAAAAATTAAACATCCCAAATTTAAAGACCCAATAAAAATGGGCAGCTGAAATATTTAGACATTTCACAGACAACGAACTACAAATGTAAATCAATACATGAAAAAATGTTCAACATCATTGGTCATTTGAGAAATGCAAATTAAAACAACACTGAGATTGTATTCACACCAGAAAGAATGCCACTATCAAGAAATCAACCAATATCCAATGCTGGCAAGGCTGTGGGGAGAAAGAAACCTTTTTCAATGGTTGGTGGGTCTGTAAATTGATACAACCCACGTATAAGTCACTGTGAAGATTCCTGAAGAAACTATAAGTAGAAATTCCATTCAAGTCAGCTATTCCCCAGTAGTTAACTTCCTCAAAGAGTTAAAGACATCACACCACAGTGATATATGCCCGTATACACCCGTGTTTGTAACACACAATTTATAATACATTCATCTGTCGATGTCCATCTCCAGGTGAATGGATAAGAAAATGTGTTATTTGTGCACAACAGAGTATTATCCTACCCTAAAGGAGGATGAACTTGAGTCATTTATAGGAAAATTAAAAACACCTTGATACCATGTTATGTGAAATAAACCAAACAAACAAGCTTAAATACTGCCTCATTTCTCTTACATAAAAATTCAGTATAAATAAAAAATTAAAGACAGATAATAGAAAAAAAGAGAATGGAAAAAAACAAAACAAAACTATTGCTCACCAGAGCAGCGGTGTATCTAATAGTGTCCTTTGACTTAGTACAATCGTCTTACATGTTATTTGGCCAATTTGGTTTTCAATCTGTATATTTGGTAAATTTATTGTCTTGTATGATAATTAAATAAATCTAAGCTAGAGATTTAGCTCAGTGGCTCAAGCATTGCCTGGTAAGTATGAAGTCATGAGTTTAATTCCCAGTATATAAAAAAAAAAATCTGATACCAGAGAAAAGGGGGGATAACGAGAGTATGGAAATGTGTTATGTCTGTGAACCAGTGCCCTAACATGAATGTAATCATTATGTACTACTAAAGGTAGAATAAAAGATTAAAAGAAGGCGGAACGGAATTCAGTCATCTCTCCTGTTCCACAGACCGTGCTGTGCTGGATTCTATCAGAGAGCAAGTGTAGAAAACACAGGGGTTTAAATCATGAAACTGAGAAAAATCAGATAACTTTACATCAGTTTTCAAAAGAATATTCATGGATTATTAGAAAGAATAAAGTGTATAAATGACATCCTATGTATCAGCACTTTCTTTATATTGACCTCTATAAATGCACAAGGTCTTGGTCTTCCTGAAACGAGATTGAACTAGTAGGACTATCATCGCTCTCAGTTACATTAATAGTGGAGAGTCTTAATGACAGCAAGAAGTCAGTAGTTTTCTAATTAAGGAGCTATTTAACATAACTGTTAGCATTTTTTGAGCAGCAGTCTTCCCCAGATATCAAAATAATCTGAAAAGTTAATTATCTGTATCTTGTGACAATAGGCTAGGCCCTGTCATGCAGACAAATGATTTACACATTTGAGGTCATTTTGAGTAGTGTACTTAATTTTTCACACTTCAGTGAGCCCTGATACTGCCTTTTCTTATAGCAGTTAGTGGATTTATTTTTTATACTCATGTTATTTATGAACCAAAAACCTATGTTGGCAAGGTTGGTCATTTTAGAAACTTTGCTGGAAGTGGTTCAGTGTTAATTTTGTTTAGGAGAAGATTTGTAAAAGATGATAAATGTATTGTGATATAATAACATCATTCTTCCATCTATCATGGTGTTAAATCAAATTGCAAGTGTTGCATTAATGTGATAAAATGCTTTCTCCTTAGTTTTCCTTTTAGTCATTTAAGAGAAGAAATCAAATGGGAAAACTAGACCGGAGTAAACAAAATTGTAAAATGCTTAATATAAAGACCAATAAATTAAAAGCAAAAGATTTGTCATATATCTTTGAAGTCCTAAAGAGAATCTTAATGCTACCTTGTATATAGGTCAGCCATCGGAGAACAATTAATCGCAGATTGAATTTAATTGTTTAACTTTTCTGATAGTCCAGATTGCATTGAAAAATTAGCTTCCTAATTACTTTCCTAATTACTATCAATGATAGGGTCACTTACTTCTATTTCTTGATAAATATCCAATTCACTTCCAACCCAAAGCTGCTTTCAAGTGCTGGCATACACATGAAATTGCTGTTCATACCTCTCAAACTGTAACTATTATTTTAGACAACTTGTATTCAAATGTTGACAAATTACTGGTAGAAATTATTCTGAAAACCATACTTTTAATGATTTTCCTTTTTTGTAAAGTAGTTACACTATAAACAAAGAACAGACACCACAAGTTTTATTATCAACTCAGGCAACATTCATATTATATAGGAAGTAAATTAAGTCATAACTTGTATTTGTATATTCGATGACCAATGATGTAAAAGAAAGAGAATCTTTGATTCTATAGTAAATTGATTTGAAACGTTGATTATAATCTGAAATGCAGATATGGAAAAATCTCTGACATATAAAATGCACAGGTTTTAGAGTCAAATTAAATGTTTCCTCACCATTATCCATATAAGCATGAGTTATCAAATTTTCTTGAGGCATCTGTTACTTTTTGGTGAGAAGTATTGACAGTCAGACTCAGGGCCTTGTGGTTATGAAGCAGGTGCTGTGCTGCTGAGATACATCACCGGGTCCTTGAGGTATTATTAAAATATAAATAACCAGTCCATAATGTGTGTATGAGGATTAATTGAGATAACTGTAACATATGAAGTCTCTAATATACAATGTACCACAAAGGGGGGAAGATATATACTAATTGCCTTTGTCCTTTTCAGTCTGTTGGAATCACAAGGTATCTCAAAATAGAAAACAAATTTTCCATTACAATGGAAAATTATCCATATTTCCACGCTAAAACATATCATTTGAATGATTTATGTTCAATGGCTTTTGTTTTCCTCTTTTGATCTTAATGCTAGACTTGATACTGAAAGAATCTTATGTGCTCTTTCACTAATCATAATAAATTGGAGTAAATCAGAATTTACAAATAGCTAGGACCTCATGCAAAAGACATTTTCAAGTTCCAAGAAAATTAATAGTGAGATTATCTTTAATACTGTTCTGGTAATAGCACTACAGAAGAGTTGGCAGAGATGAACAATGAAATCTTTTAACACCTTCAAGCTGTTTATATTGCATTAATCTCCTTGATTTAGGGAATATCTCTGCTTTGATATGCATCTTAAAAGTTATGAATGCCACCACATTAATTTTTAGATTTGCTGCTGTGGCTAAAAGCTTTATTACATTTCTTTAAGTCTCACTTCCCTTCAAGCTGGGTATGCAGAAAGAAATGAAAAGACTGTCTTGAAATTACAAAGTGTCCACTGTATGTGAAATAAGATATCAAATGTCTAAGGTATGCACTGATTTGATCCTCAGGGAAAGAAACTTTCCAGTTTGTCACTTTGACTGACAGAAGAGGTATTTCTGACCCTATGCCTAAACATTATTTATTTTACAAACCAGAAGATCAAATGAAAGCAGCCAGCAAAATGCAGAGAAAAAATGACAGTATTTCCCAACGAGAGTGATAGGCAAAATTTCACTCTGTGGCCCAGGATCTTTTATTTAAATACTGAGTTGCTATCCAAGGTTAACATTTACCAAACATACTTTATGTTCTGTGCACTCTGCTATGTCTGGTGATTCACAAATAAATGTATTTTAGTTCCTGGCTTAGAATTTTGGTATCTAAATTATTTTTATTTCAATTAAGATTTCATTATTGTTGTAATGAGTCAACTAATTATCAAAAGGTTTTGAACTCATCTTTATGATTCTTATGATTCTTCACTTAAATACTGAAATAATAACCTTAATTTAAAAGATATGCATATGCATGTGAGCAAATGTATTAAATGGCTTAAAGAATAGATTAAAAATATTTGAGCCACTTTGCATTTTTACATGTGAATAAAAAAGATTACAGCTCTTTGTAAGCACTCAGTGGGAACGGTTAGTTTGTCCCCTTTGCTTTTGAGTCTGCTGTGCATTTCATAGCATCATGACTGGTTTATGGGATAACAAGACTTTGATGTTCTTGGGGTGATTTTCTGGCATTTTCTTTTGTGTAAAAATAACTCTGCAGTTCCTTTGTGTCTTCTTTTTGTCACCTTCACTTACTCTTTCATTTTTCATTTTACTCCTTCCCGATTCTCCTTTCACATTAGCCTAATGCTGGCTAAAAAACGAGTCTTTGAGGAAAGACGTAGAAACAAAACATAAATAAATAAACCCAAACAGCTGTAGCACCACTTCCTCTGCTGGTATTATCTCTGTCTCTCTCTCTTAAGAAACTTCTAATGCTGATGTAGTTATTTTATTTTAAATACTATATGGAAGAAGACATTAAATAAGTTTCTGCTGCTACTCCATTCTTTAAGATGTCTGAAATCCTTTTATTTTGGGCTTTTAAATATTTCTTCTGCACAAAGGATTATAAATACAAGTTGATCATCATCTTAGTTTATGAAGCACAATCCTCTTCCATTCATGCAAGACAATTCATTATCATTGTTTTGTGCTTTCTCTTTCCCTTCTTCTAAATCTCTCTTTTCCAAAGGTGCTCATGTTAATGCATGCAAGATATCACATCTCTGTTCAGAGAAAATGTGTATTTATTAAATCCAATATTGCGTATACATTGAGCACTTATTATGTGTTAGGATGTGACTTGCATAGCAATAATAATAAAAAACTACAACCCTGAGACAAATGTTATTCTTATCCTTGTTATTCTCACCATTATCATCACTGTTTACCACTTTTTGGTGTAGACAGCAAAATACTAAAGTGACCATGTTTAAAAGATAATATGTGAAAAAATATGAACTCACAGAGTTTGCCTAACAGACTGTTTTAACCAATTATGTTGCATTAAATGTTCTCTTCATATTTTACTGTGGTGTAGCCCAAGGTCTAGAATTACCAGTGATACAAATACACACATATTTTCCATAAGTAGACCCACACTATTTTCCTGATAGCTATATGCATTTACAATTTCTCTTACAGTACATGGGACTCATCTACTTCTATGCTCAAAACATAGTATTTTCTTGCTTTGTATTTTTGCCAAACTGATATATGGAAATAGGAACTCAGTAGTTTTAATTCACATTTATCTGTTTTCCAGTGTGTTTGGGTATCTCTTCATATTTGTCACTTGGATTTCTGTCACTATAAATTATCAGTGCTACTAAGCATCTAGATGTATATGAAGTATTGAGAAATGTAATAGATAAATAGTACTGCAACTATTGTGATTATTATTATTAAAACTTTACATACCATATGTTTCTATTTGGTGACCTGTATTTTACAGAGGATTAATGAGAATCACCAACTCTATATGTTTAGACATTCCAAATTCATTCTTCTATTCTTTCAAACATTTGTTTACTTACTATGTGATACCCTTTACATAAATATAAGTAATTCTGATGCAATAAGCACATTTTTATTTTATTTTAGAACTTATGATATTAACTTGTATTTATGAAAGTTTTACTATTTCCGAATTTCAAAATACTATGATACATTATTTACTATTATAATTGTAAATTTTCTTTCACAGTGTACAGTTTCTTTCACTTACAATTAATTTTTGTATGTAACATAAAATTGTGATTTTTTTCTCCATATAAGACAATTTTTAAACAATGTTTGCAAACAGTTCATCATTTGTCAGAATGTTTTTAAGCTATGAATAATTTTTCTGTAATCTATTTGACAATAATTGGGCAAGAGTGCAATTATGTATTGATTACTGATTTTTTGATAGGCCTTAATATGTGGTAGGATCAGTTCCTTATTTTTGTTATTTTATAAGTCCTTTTACCACTTTTTGTTTTTTAATTTTTTTTAAAAGAAGCTATTAATACTGGTAACATTTCAAGCAACTCTCTAAATTGGAATTGCATCAAATTTATAAATAAATTCCAAGGAAACTGAAATCATTTCTTGTCTAGAGATTTCAACTAAAACGCAGAGTTTATCTATGTTTGAGGTTAATTTTTTATCTTTCAGTGAATTTTATTTTACTTGTAAAATATTTATAACCATTGTTGAACTGACATTTTAAAAGCATTGTAATTGCTCTGTTAGTTTCAATAATATTTTACATTTTCTGCTTGGTAATAAAAATGATGTTAATATAAATAAACTCTTTTAGATCTAATAGTTATTTTGAGTTGTCCACGTAAACAATAACAATAAGATAGATTAATAATTGATTATGACTTTATCTCTCTGTTCCTAAAGTGTTTCATTCTGTTCAGTTTCACTCTTTTGTGCCTGTAGTTCTCTTCTAAGACTAGCAGTGGTAGAGATAAGCCAGGTGATGTTTCTGTCCTTAATAGACTCTCTGGCGTTAATTCTCTGAGTGTAAGGCTGAAGCAGTTTTTTTAACACCATCTTTCTCTGGTTACGGAAGATGAAATCAAACTTGGTTTTCTAATTTTCTTTTAAAACTGTTACAGTACTTTAACTTCAAAAATATTTTCTTCCCTGCCTCATGAGGGGAGATCATGTGATTTTTATTCTACAAATCATTAAATGTAGGCATAATTAAATCATTAAATGTAGGAATCATTAAATCATTAAATGTAGGAATAAATGTTTAAATTTACTTACAATGTAAGATTGAGACCTCTGTTTATTTCTGGGATAAAATATACAAGAGTCTGATGACATTTTTAAAATATATTACTATATTTACTTAGGCAATCTTTCTTATACAGTTTTTAAATTTCAGTACATCAGTTCATAATTTATTTTCATATTTTACCTGATTTTTTGTGTCAAAGTTATTATATCATCATAAAAGATAAATTCTTCACCCCCTATAAAATTCTAGAAAAAAATTGAGAATTATCTTCAAGTCTTGTTTGGAATTTCTCAGTAAAATAATCTACCAATAATCCATTAATTCTGTCTAACCTTTCATGCATATTTTACCTAGTGTGGCTCAGACCAGCTGAGGAGGAGAAGAGTTTTAGGAAAGAGGTCAGAGAAGAGGGAGGCCGTGTTGTACGTCATATGAGCTCTTTTCCATTGCTTTAAGAAGTTTTGCTTTTCTTTTACCAATGTATATTATCTATCTTTTTGCTTGTGTTTTTGCCTTATCTGAAATAAAATGTCTACAGTAAATTTTATTTGATTTTATTTGATTCAAAAATTTCCTGATATTTTTAATAACAGTATTTATTTTAAAATATTCCATATCTTTGTAGAAACATGTATGTCTTACAGCATATTGTTAAACCATGATTTGGTTTGAATATATTAGATAGAATGCTACTTGTAATTGGTGAATTTATCCTATTACTCATTCTAATTACTGTGAATGTTTATTTCTGATATCCTACTTTATATTTTTATATTTATCATACATTTTCCTTTTATAAAATTTTATTAGATATTCTAAATTATCAAAATTAATTTTTCTGACTTAAACAAAACACATACAATTATTTTCTAAACCTAGCTAATTGTAACATCTTCTAGTTACATGTAGATATACCACTGTTACCCATAGGATTTGTAGCCGATTTGCTTGAGTTGAATGCTAACTCTATTACTGTGAAATAGTTATTCACTTTGCATCAATCTCTTTAATTTAAATAATAGCAGGAACTACTTCATTTTTTAAAGGAAGATTCAATGAGTAGACACAGGTAAAGTGCTATGAAAAATGCATTTTGGGCAGTAAACTGACAATATATGTGAGCTACCATTATTTTAATCCCAAAGTAAGAATCTTAATGTTCACTGACTTTCCTGTCCAACACCTACTCCCCCCAAAAAGCCCTCTTCCCATACAATACATACAAAATATGTTAGTGTAACTTGAAGTAGTTATTCTAGATATTAGGGATATACTTAGTAGTACTTTTCATTTAGACAACAATAAATTCACAAAATTCTTCATCCAGTATTCGCTTTGTGTCTTATGGCCACCTCTAAACTTATGGATTTGGATACTCACAATCTTTTTAAAGAGATCTTTATAAGACCTTTTATCCAGAGCACATCAATGTTACAGCCTCAATGTTTTATTTTAATCTAAAAATAACATTCCTGGGGCAAAGTTTCTTCTCCTCAAGATTATAAATCTTATTTCATGGTTTTATTCCACTATTTTTGATATGGGTGATGCATGATCTTTGTTATTTTTTTACATAAGGTATTTTAACTTTTTCAATAGCCACATAATTAAAATTATGTTTTAATATTTAGAATGTGAACCATAAAATACATAGCATAACCATCATCTTTTAAGAAAAAATATTCTTTCATGGTCCATTATTTATATTATATTTTATATTTTTCCCTTTTTTAAAGAAAATTATTCTTCATTATTTCTAAAATGTATCTGTAATCCATTAATGTATTTCCATTCTCATAGACAACAAATTGCTAAGACACATTCATATTTTACCTCATATGAGATGGCCTTCTAATTTATCTTCTTTC
This sequence comes from Dolichotis patagonum, assembly GCA_004027295.1. Taxonomy (NCBI): domain Eukaryota; kingdom Metazoa; phylum Chordata; class Mammalia; order Rodentia; family Caviidae; genus Dolichotis; species Dolichotis patagonum. The sequence goes on from PVJX010008414.1 coordinate 18,382, forward strand.
CTTTGGACTTGTTATCCTGTTACATCTACTTTCACATCTGTTTTGCACACTGCCAACAGTATGTATTTTGTCTTTGGGGGATGCTATATATTTTTTTGTTTTTTAAGTTTTTATTAATACATGTTTGAAGTACATAATGTAGGTTGTCTCTTCACTGTGTTAGTGGTTTCCTTTGCTGTGCAGAGGCTTTGTAATTTGATGTGATCCATTTGTTAATTTTTGGTATTATGTCTTTTGGTACAAACAGGATTTTGTTGAGAAAGAATTTGCCAATAACTATGTCTTCAAGAGTTATAACTATGTTGTCCCAATTGAACAGGATATGAGGAAATAGGAAGATAGCCCCTTTTCCTGTTCACTATACTGCAGAACCAATATAGTGAAAATGACCATATTTCCAAAACTGTTATAGTTTTGATGCAATTCAAATCAAAATATACTAATAATATTCCTTACAGAGCTGGACAAAGCAATCCTAAAATTCACTTAGAGCCAGAAAGACCTAGAAGACAAAAAGCAATTTTGGTAACCAGGGCAAGGCATGAGTCATCATAATTCCAGGCTTTAAATTATACTACAAAGCTACAGTGATAAAAACAACATGGTACTGGCAAAATTAAAAAAAAAGTAAAAAATGACTTGTGGGTCCATTGAACAGAATAGAAAATAGAGAAATTACTCTGGGCACACTCAGCTATATTGTCTTTGTCAAAGGGGCTGAAGTTTTATGCTAGAGGAAAGGTAACCTCTTTAACAAATGATGCAGGGAAAACTGGCTATACATGTGCCCAATGTTGAACTTAGACACGTATCTAAAATCAAAATGGATCAAAGATCTAAACATTACAATGAGCACCGTGTATACTATAAGCAATAGTTTCATCATGACATTCTATTCTGTAAAAGTTTTTAATAGCATTTCCTTTGTCCTGGAGTGCAAACTCATTATTCTCATAATAATGACTTTTATTTGTTTTTTCCCTCTTCACCTCAGACACTCTGGATTCTTTAGGCTGCTATAATTTGTTACTGCATTTACTTTCTTCTATTTGAATATTGTTTCTCATCCACCTCCCTAGAGTTTCTGCCCCATGTTTTGAGTCTTGAGTTTAAATGCAAGGAAGAATCGCATGACAAAGCCAATCATATTCATCACATTGTGAAGTAAGTTTCCATTCTATTTATTTTCCTCTGTCCTATTTCAGAGTGTATGTGTTGTGTAAGAATGCTCTCAGTCTTATTATATCCCCAAGTACTTGATACGATGACTACAGCTTGGCTAGGTTATGGGAAAGAAGAAAAGCACAAAACAAATATCAATAAATCTGCCTGAGAGTGCTAACATGGAATAAACATGCTGTGCTCGCTGTTGATTTGTCTAGAATGTGCTTCAGTGAATAAAGAAGAAAAACAGATCCCAAGCAATGGCTCAATGAAAACTAGGCATTAAACATTTATTCTCTATCCATAGTGCATCACATTAACTTTTCTACTCACAGTTTCCTTTTTGAAATACAGCACTTCCATGGTTTACTCCACTGGGTCTTGTGTTTTACGGAGATGGCTATGCGGCTCCGAAGCACAGCTGAAGTCCTCTGGAGGCCTCTGCTAAAGTAGTTCACTTCCCCAGCCCCTGTCACCACACAAAGATAATTATTTGTATGATTCATGCTCTTGCAAAGAAACTTTGTTCAAGATAACCTTTCCAATCACTCTTACTGTGTAACTGTCAAAGTACCTTGAGATTTGGGGTCGATCTCTGTCTTCATGGATCCTTCTTTCTTACAGATCTGATAACAGTGTGTATGCGTGTGTGCGTGTGCACTCATGCGTGAGTGTGTGTGTGTGTGTGTCAAAGTGTTGCCTATTTTGTTCATTTGTTCTGGTTATTTTTGGGTTATCTGAGATGCTTTGTTTGGATTCTTATAAGGCAAATTCCTTGAATTTGTTTTTAAGATGCCTAGGTTGTTATATTCTTACAACGTGAACTCAGCTTCTGTCAATTTAGCAATAAAAAACTTCATTAAAAAACTTTTAACCTTGAGTTGAAAAACTTTTGCACAATAATAACTATTTATATGAATAGTGCTTAAATAAAATACTGGATTTTGATGTAATATTCAAAGATAAATACAAACCTTTGTGCTCTCTTTAGTAAGAAGTATTTAAAGTAATGCAATTCATGTTCCTCAAAGGAAAAATCATGGCTTTTATGGCTATTTTCTAACAAACAAGAGAAAATGTCCCTAAAAATACTGTTGGTAATGCATTGCATTTTGAAAGAACAATGACACTCCATTTGCAGTTTAGTTTTACAAGTATTGTTACTCTACTTTGCAGCTAAAAGCATAAAAATAAATTGTAAATACTATTACCAATAACTTCCTCTGTGTTTTACATTATCCGTGTTGAGATTTTTCATCTTTATCTTGATTGTCTTTTTCCTTTCAATTCCAGAAGAAGTTGTGTAAAGGTGTTGCATTTAACAATCAGTTTCTGTCAAAGCTATGTGTCATCATATTTTGCCACATACTCTTATTTAATGAGTTTTTCTTAAAGTTTTGCAAGACATCAAACATATCAGTTAAAAATTATATTTACATGTTCAATATGTATGTGTGATGTTAGTTGCTTTATTAGTCCATGACCTCTACTTAAGGGAACAATTTTTTCTCAATACAGTTATTTATTTTGGTATCTGGAATCAAACTCAGGACCTCGTGATTTCCAGACAGGTGCTGTGCTTCTGAGCTATATCCCTGGCACTTCCCAAAACATTTAAAGATAAATAGTGACAATATTAAGGTGCCACTTTCTAAGTTCAGATACTTATTTCAGAAAATGATTTCATATTCTAAATAACTATATCTTCATTAAGTATGTTTGATGGTAAATTATAATTTTTTATTTGCAATTTGCACTTAGGTAAGTAATTTCATGGTTTGAGTAAGCCAGCTTCTTGGTTGCAGCATAATTTCTAAAACTCACATTTCCTTCTGAACATAGTAGCTTATTAGTTTTGTAAAGAAGGGACTGAAGTTTTAATAAAGATAGACAACCACATAAGATAAAGACAGTTAATGGACAATGGTGCTATGACAGAAAGTCATTTTAACAGAGTTTGGAAAGATCAAAGTCCTTCCTTCCAAAAAATAGTCATTATCTCCTAAAATGAAGGAAGAAAATTAAGACCTTATTGTCAAAATAAGTCTTTTCTTAATAGTAGTCTAACAAAGTCCCATCTTCATTACTGACTTATTACTTTAAAAGTCAGTTTTGCTAATGTAAAAGGTACACAATCTGAAAATGGCAATTCCTAAAGTAATTTCAAACACACATTGTGACTCATATGAACAATTTTCCTGGTCGTCATTTATTACTCTTACATTTTAGAAAAGCTGCAATATTATCTAATCCCTGAATAACAACAAGAAAACCATTTTAACATTAAAATTTAGAAGTAAGTGTAGCATTGAGGGACTTATTTTTTTCTCTTGATAAATTAGACTTCATTTATTATCTTTCTGTAAATACTTTTTAAAATTACCATAAGCGCCTGTATAACTATAAATGTATATGTGTTTGCATCCACATACTTATGGAAACAAATATACCTAAGAATGGTGAAGGATTTACCTTAAATTCCTAATCTTTCTAAATAAATCAAAGAAAAATTATCTTTTATGTTACATGATAGCCAAATGTTTAAAATTTTTCTATGCGTGAAATTTCCAACCCCCATCTCTGCCATATTAGAAAATTTTATCTTAATTTAGTATGTGATGCCAAGCCAAAGCCAATTACTGTTCAAGAATACAGTTCTAAATAGAGTACTTAATTTTATATGCATACACATATGGCTGCCTTCTTTTTGCTAGTAGTTGAAATGAATTTCCCCTTAAATTGAGTACAGTAAGTTTTATCAACTCCGTTATAGTACCAACTCAAATCTTGGCTATGTTAAAATTAACATTCATGATTTAACTGTTCACGAACAACTAGGAAGCTCAGAGAATGTTATTATTTGCGATTGTCCTGACATCCAGCTTTCAATCTGGTGCGTTCAGGAAGCATTAGGCATACCTTGTCCTTAAACCAGGAGACCTGACAACTGCCCAGCAGGAGTGCCGGCATCTCATGAGTCCTCATTGCTTTGTTCTTCCACTTAGGCATGAGATTGTGTCTTTTGAATATTAGAACCTCATTTTGTGGGAAAAAGTGTTGAGGAGAAATTTTAAAATTATTATTTCAGAATGGTAAGATGAAGGTATACCCTACATAAATTAAAACATTAAATCTGGAAATGAATGGAAATTGGAGCACACCACCTTTCTGGAATGTACAACTTTAATTGTGGTACAATCATAAAACAGAGAACACATTACTGTGGGAGGTCTGAACTTACAGCCCCTTCATACCTATGGGTGACATTAGCTGTGAAATATAATTCTCTAAAGTTTTAGTCACTATGCAAATGACTGACTTTATATGTGGGCAAATTGCTTAAACTCTCCTTAACTCAATAATACCTTGTTCTTTGTAATAGTAAAAATAGCACCCTCACAGATTTTATGAATGCCTTGTGACATTTTGTCATTTATAGTATTTTAATTTTTCTCAGTTGTTTCTGTATGAATTTCAAAATCTTTATACCCGCAAAGAATTTTATTATATACAGAATACACTAAAGATTAAGTTATAATAATTTTTGTGTCCCCAATGCAAATGTATTAATCATAAAGCTTATTAATATTTGACTCTTCCATCATGAATTGTAATTTAAAGTTAAATTCTAAATAACCGTGTAAAATGACCGTACTCTATTATGTCTTGTGAAATTATTTGCTATGTAATAAATAGTCACTAATCAATGGATTCACATTTACAAGGGAAAAAGGGAATTCTAGTAATATTTAGGGAACAATAGAGATTTGACCTTTTACCCTTTGTTTTGTTTAAATTACAATTTTGTTATGAGTATGTGGTGATATCTCTTCTCTAAGATCCAGCACCTGGTACGCATTTTGTTGGATTCTTTGTATACTTCTCACGTACGAACAGAATGCATCATCATTAATGCTGATGGGCCCAACATTCACTAACAAGTCTGTGATGGAGTTAATCCTTATGTACTAGAGTCCAGCTGTCTTTTATTATAGACATCCTTGGAAGAGATGTAAACAACTGCTATATCCATTTTCATTGCTATGCTTTCAGTTCTATTGAGCACTGAATTAAGTCTGGAGGAGATTTAGCCATGAATAAACTAACCAATTTCATCAGTTATGGCTGGAAATAGAATGACAGGTCCCAGCAGAGCAGTATGTTTTGTGGATTAAAATTGTTTAGGTATTAGAACAAATTCATTGACAAAGATCACTTTCAAGTAATTTATTAGGTAACATTTAAAATACATGATTTATCTCTTTCATAAATTTCAATTATCAGTCATGTAGTAGTACTAATTTAACAGTCGCTAGGAAGACCAAAATACTACCTGAGAAGATTTTCCCATACTGGGTGCAGTAAGAATAAAAAGCACTTAGGTTGCAAAGGATTTCAACTGGCATTTGAGGGTAGATGATAAGCATTGAAAGTCTAACAAAAGTTGCATATAATTTATACCATTACATGTAAACAAAAATATGTCACTACAGCCGATAACTTTTAAAATAAATCATCTTTTAAAATTTTCTACCCTTAAAAAAACATAAAGAGGACCTTAAGTTGATAATGTATGCATTTGGTGTCCAGTACAAACATATTTCTGTCACTCAATTGTTGAAGTAAATTTACCAACAAACCTTTGAAATACGCAATAAATTTTTGAGGATGAAATGACAATTTTCTCCTGGAAATATTGGCCAAAGAACATATAGCTCTTTGTTTTGGCATTTTATTGTCAGTGTCTTTTAGACAAAAGAGTAAGTTTTAAAAAATAAGAATGAAAGTATGCCTCATTCTTTTTATACTGTTTAGAATTTAGGGGCTGTCATATTTCTAGTTAAATGTGCCTTTAAGAAGTTAGTTGGGAGATCCAGGTTTCACTAGTATATTTCCTTTGGATTTTTTTCTATTTTGGACATTTTCTAGTATCTTTATATAGTTGGATTAAAAAAAAACAAGTTTGTGTTTATTTTTGAAAGGAGTCATAACCTTATTCCTCTGCCATTATGAGAGATGTTCCTGCTCTTTCATTTGTATTCACAGGGTTTTTTTTTTTCTTTTAAGTGTCAGACATAAAAGCATCAGTGGATATGGGAATAAGGGGTCACCCACTAGTAGCTTTGCTGCTTTTAAAATTATCCCTCCGGTCCAAAGATTTTCTATGTGTTTGACCACACTGATTCCACCCAGTTTTAACAATGAATTACTTCACGGATGTCACTGTTGTTCTTGAAATGTTAACTGGCCTTTCCATTCTGTTAAATACGAGACAACCTGAAGATAAAGCAAGCACTAAACTCTATTTACCTCACTCTATTTTCCCATCTACCTTCCCGTAAAGACTAAGTCTGGAAGTCTAGCTAAGCTATAGACCTTTTTAGATTTAATTGCTAGACTTTCTATTGAAAGAGGACTGAATTTTACAGTTGTTTTAACTTTTGTCTGATATTCATAAAAAGTGTTAAGCTTGAATAGTTGGTCATTGAATTAGGGACGGGTCCATCTCTTTTATTAAATATCCTTTTGGCTAAAATGTTTATATTGGAAAATGCAAGATTAAAACACTTTCTTTCTTTCTTTTTTAAATATGGGAAGATACACTGCTGCTTTGGTATTTCCAGAGAAAGAGAAGCACAAAAGATGCTGTACTTGTGATTTTTCTGTTAGATCTCTATAGAGACTTTAAAAAGCAAATGTTGGAAATAAGAGCCCATGCAGAGGTAAGATATCATAAAGGACATGGCTGCCCCAGGAGTACAGCAGCTGCGGAAAACAGCACTTTTGCTACAGATAATAGCATCGACCATTACACAGACTTTCTAGGTTATCTCTTATAATGAACCTTGGGTATTTTTATTTTTTGCTTCTTCATTGTCCCTCCCCTTTTATTTTGTAATTATATAAGATTTTTATTTTATTGCAAAGATATAGTATTTTTCAAATATTTTAAAATATTTTTAAAATGTCACCCCATATAGTGGTAGTTATTTCTCAGTTTAGAGAAGCTGAATTGCCTTCTGTGACTCCCTGTCTACCTTTACAAGGGTAGTGGGCTGGTGAGGTACCATGAGTTGTATCTGTCCAGCTTTTGACACTCATGTCAGAAAGCGCCTTCTGCAGGATTCTTGCAGGATTGTAGCTCTTTGCACATTTTGGTCTCTTCCATCATTAACCACAAACAACCTATAACACTGTATGAGGAGATGAAGCTGAACTTTAGGATTCCCTGAAGCAGAAATAATAGCCTCAGTGGCTTTAAGGGTAGGCTGAGGATAAGGGCTAAATAAAAACTTTATAAACTAATCTTTTCCTTATACTTGATATATTGTCTTCTTACAATAGGATTTACTATACTTGTATTCAAAATATTTTCTTAAAATTTAAAATGTATGAAAAGTGATCATGTTACCTTGATAAAGTAGCAACCAATGCTTTTTATTAGGTGACACCTTGTAAATAATACCTCCAATAATATCCACCTATGTATGCAGTGAATATTAGAGATTTGCTGCTTTAAAGATGTCAGAAGATTTCATGTTTGCTTCAAATATTTTATTATCTCCCCTGATATTGATCACTAATAAGAAATTTTTTGAATTAACATTTAATTAATTAAGTGAAATTAAATGAAATATGAAAGGTAATTGCCATAAAATACTGAAATTTTCCAGCATTATTTGCTTAAGCAAAGACTATGAATCAGCCAGTGTGGTACTATTGTGTGGTACATAACAATGTAATGCAATAGTTCATATATCCATGGGTTTGTTTCATTGGAGACTAAATCTAAGTTAGTTCAAATGGTTATCAATGGAGGATCATTTGTTATAACTAATATATATGTGGGTTTTTCATAAATTTGATCCAGATATCTTTGAGCCCTTAGTAAAAAAATCAAAGGAAGGGAATGTGCATTTTATTGTTACAGTATGTTCTTTTGTTTTTAACCAGCTGATAATTCATTAAGATGTAAATTCATGAACTCAAAAATAAGGGTAACCTTATAATGTTATGGTTGCTCAGAAATAGATACGGTTCACTTCCACGATTAGCCGCAAAGTTTCAAGAGGCCTAACCCTGAGATCCTCCCAAAAATTCACATCAGCCTCCACCAGCGATTAGCCCTGGTTTACGCTGAAAAAGTCTCATTTTATAAGACTCAACACCTGTGAAATTCAAGCAGGTAAACTCTGTAATTTAGATCTATAGAAATGTTGGATTGGAATGCTCAATACAAATTCCAAAAGTGAATAATTTAACTATCAACCCATAACTAGTTCAGATGTTTAAAAAAAACCCTGTAAAATAGCAGTTCTATAGACTTTATGCATATTTGGGGACTCAAGAATACCTGGTTATTCTGTACTTGCACGTGTAATAAAACTAAAACTACTGAAACAGTACTTTAGGATCTACCAGTGCATGGAAAAATGTGTGATAGAGTGAAATCATTTGGTGCTTTGCCATTTTATTTTATTTATGGCCAACATACTAGTTTTCAGAGTTTCTTGAAAATGTATATTTTTTTTTCTTCCAAGAGCTAGAGAAGAACAACATTGTTTACTCCCAAGTGGTTTAAATTTGATTTGAACTCGCAGCAGAGTTTACGCTGATGAATAGCTTTTCATTGAACATGAATAAATTGAGAAATTCAGATTAGTCAGCCACTTTTTCTTCATAATTTAAATTCCACAGTAGAAGCATTTAGCAAAAATAGAACACCAAGAGTTTTGCAGTTGATGAATTGCACCTGATGACTAGCTGAATTAATAAAACTATTAATGAACTAGACACTAAAGCTTCTCTTCAGCATTTGTATGGAAAAGATTGTTTTAAGTAAACAAATGAAAAGGCAGCATTAGCATCAAAAAAGGGCAAATGCTTTTCCCAGTTAATGTATAGGCTAATAAGAATGCATGGGAAAGCAAAGGGAAGCCTTATTTTTTTTTTTTTTGGAATATAAGAGACCATTTGTTTTGCTTTTTATAAAACTCTACATCTAATGATCAAAGTTAAAACTTCAAACATTCTCCAAGAGACATATATAGCATATGTATTTACACATATGCATCATAAGTACACACACATACACCCAATACATACGTGCTTATTTAAGTGTCTTTATCTTCAACACAGAGCATGACTTTGAAAGTTGAAGTTTCTGTAAACAAGTAAAAGTGATATGATATTAATAGAGATATAATCATTTAAGATATGTTTTAATTTTATTTTATGGAAAATAGTTTTAAGTGCAGAAAATTTGTTGCTAAGAAGAATTCAAATTTTTCATTTTTTGTTCAATACATTTATTAACTATCATGAACTTATTTGACACTAAATTTGGCCGTGATTCATGATTAATTTGAAAGCACTAAATCTTTCAAGATATTGACATTAACTGGCAATTGAACAAACCATTTTATTAGCCACATTTTTATACATAAGAATAGAATATTATGTATGACGAGATTATTCCTTGTTATGCATAGTTTTACATATGCTTATCTAAAACATATCACAATATTTTATATAATATTTCATTATAAACTTTCAAGTATATTGATTCTTATAAAGCACCTAGAGTATAAATATTCTAGATTTATGATACGATGACACATAAGATTTTCCTTTGTATTCTACTCAAGTTAAATAGACAATCTCAAAACTAATAAGAAGTCAGATATGCAGTATTTTTGAATATATCCAATTACATGTTGTATAATTATCTCTTATAAAATGAGATTTTTCAAATAATTTCAATAGAAAGTTAATGAATATAATCCATTGGCAGGAAACTTAGTGTGAGAAGGTAAAATAATAAATTTGTCAGATTCGTGGATACAAGCAATAAGCCAGTTCAGTTGAACAAATAGCAAGTAACTAATTGTTTGGTTCAATAAATCGGAAAAATTTCTACTTTTAAAGTGTTCAATCCCATGGACCTCTTAAAGCCATTTAAGTAGTAAAACTATATTTGTACATTTCACAAAATTAAAACCTAAAGATGTGATTATCAGGATTCTTTGTTCTCTATTTTATAACACTTTAAGATCTTAAAGAATAGCACAGGGTTTTTTATTTACTGAAATTCATGTCAGAGTTGATCATTGTTTTTAAACTCAGTTTCCCTCTTGAACAGACAGTGGTAACCAAGGTCCTGTTCTTTGCCTCAGGCCAAACCATCTTTTTGAACCCTGTGTCTATGTGTGTTAAAAATATTACCCTGCCATACAATTTACAATATGCATTTTCCTTAGTTTGGATTTATGAAAAGAAACTGTGAAATATGAAATATGAAGACTAATCTACTTTAAAACTATGATACTTTTAATGACCCTTCAAGAAAGTATGTCAGTAAATTTTCACTGTCTTATAATTGAGCATACAAATGACTTTATGGTCTGAATCAAAGTACCAATATCTAGACACACTTGATTTTAAATAGTTTTTGCATTCTCTTTGAGAATATATTGTGTTGAGATGTTTCTCTCAGTCAGTGCATATACAAATTGTTCTAACTTGCCCACCATTTGAAAAGCACTGAGTTGGTTTTCAATCTTGTCTTTATGTGTGAAATGTAAACTAAATCCCTTGAGTTTGGAAATGGAATGTGAGATGAAAAATATGTTTTAGAGGATAAAAATAACAACTACTTTAATGAATTTGTACCTGATTGAACCATATTTATTCCAGTCAGCTTACAAATTTACTTTGCAAGAGTGAGTGTTTTCATCTAAGAATACACTGTGATGCAAGTATTTTAAAATCCTATCACAGAAGATGTATTTGGTTAACATTTATCTCACAGGATGGCAGAAATATTTTCTAAGTAGTATATAGTACATTTTCAGGATGGTATTTAAAATAAAATTGAAATGAAAGATAGATTAGTGTTCAGAAAGATAGCAACAATAAAACCAAGCCTTTATAAGAAATTTGTATATGAATTAAGTGAATTCAAGAAATATAATTTAAAATCATTTTAAAATTAGGAATTTCATAATTAACTATGCTACTCAGTGGGTTAAGAATTATTTTCAGTAAATATAATGAAGTAATGACAGGGTTCTCTTCTTTTATTTTCCTTCCATCTCCTGCATCTTTTCTCTCTCTCCTTCTCTTCCTCCTTCCCAATATTGATGCTGATATTTATTTCCCTTATATATCCATTCTGGAGGCAGTTTTTGAAATTGAGTAATATATATCTCGTATATTGTTTTCTTTGAAATCAATGGCTAATGAAGAAAACAAGAATACTAAACTAGTAAAATCAAACAAAAATCTTTAGCCTAGTTTAACAAAGTAAGTTATGCAGTATCGAAAATAATGCTCAGATCCAGTTCTGAACATTTAAATTTATGAAACAAAGTCCCACTTACTAAATGTTTGACCTTCAGCGAATTACTGTCTCTCTCAAAGAGCTTTGAAAGAGAGAATTATATGGATATTTTATAGTATGTCCCTCAGGGATATTTGTTAATAAAACTGTGCATAGATTTGACTGACACATAAGAAGGCTGGATCTGGCTTTAAGTTCTGAACATACATTCCTTGGAAAAATAATTTTATCCTCTGAACTTGAATATCTTTATTTTGAATTAAGACAGCTCTTTCTAGAGTTTATGAAATTTAGAAATGATTGGTAAGTTTTATATATATATATATATATATATATATATATATATATATATATTTCATACTCAAATAATTTAGCTGATTTTTCCTTTCTCTCCTTTTTCATTGTTTTTATATTGGTTTCCTCCATTATAATATTAAATAACAAAGGAGAGAAACTCTCCAGAGAATGTTGACAGGAGTGGTTCAGTGGGGAAAGAGATATTTCTGGAAGTTGAAACATAAGTCAGACTGCATGGGAGGTGAAAAGGGCAAGAGATTGGAATGAAATCTTCCTAACAATAGTAAGAGAAAGTTCAAAGGACAGTGCCATCTACCAAGAAAGATATAGAAGGAAAAGAATCCAAATAGGTTTTTCAGCAAAGGAAGAAAATGGGATCAAAAGAAGTAGCACATTGGAATTTGAAGTGGTAATGCTCACACTTAGATTGTAAGCAGAAGCCAATCTAGTAACTTAGTGGTGGAATAGTCTCTGCAGACATATCAATCAGCATAAAGATTGAAGATTTATGAGATTCATATAAGAACTGCAAAAGCATTCACAAAATTTCAGCAGCAGGAAGACAAATAAATAAGCAATGAAATACAATTTTTTTTCCCAGTGGCTTACCACTTGATTGGCTAACAAAAAGAAACTAGTTATTTGATTCATGCTGATTTGCATAAACTCGATAGGCATTAGTGAATGCTTATTATACAATTTATACACATTTGTAAAAATCAAAGTACTTATGAATATGAATTTTAGATTAAGTATTTGGACTATAGTTTGGATTAATTTAAAGTTCTCATTAGTAAAATTATTCAGTAATATCAAAATCATTTTGCTATCAAAGTTTGTGACTTGAATCATGATATTCTGATTTGGAATTTTAAATAGATGAGTTATTTTTGCTGTATATGTTTATTGTTGTAATTAATCTCACAAGTTCAAAGAGAATAAGTTATGTAAAAATTGATTGCTACTTTCAAGTTTTATTTGTGGCTAGAATCACCCCATAAGTTTGGCATTAACTTTACTAAATATATGAATATGTTATATTTTTAATAGAAAATGGTCTGTGTATGTTTATTTAAATAATAGCACTTTATGAAGTACAAAATAATGTCCCTCCATGTTTTCTTAAAAATCCTTCACAAGTGTTGCTGGTGATTCCTATTTTCTTCCTCATTTTAGGCTTTATTTTCAGAAGGTTTTATAATATATCTATTCTAAATCCTAATCTGAGTAAAGGGAAGCTATTGTTTAAAATGAATATTAGATGAAAGCACTTTACAAATAGGTCCCTATCTATATATTTGTCTTTTCTTTCACAGCATTTTTTATTTTTAACACAAGCATTATGTCTTTTTTGTGTTTGGTGCCTATCAAAATGTCTAACATATATATCAGTAAATTATTTTTGAGCTGTTAAATGGGTGAATAGAGAAGTAAAGTTATGAATAAATAGCAAAGGAAAGAGAATTTCCATAAAAATGGATAAATTTCTAGTCCAAAAAAAATAGGAAAAAAAAGGAAAAACACAAAACAACCAGTATCAGCAATAAGGAAATCAGTACAGGCCCTAAAGCCATTTAAATAACATTAAGTAGTATTATACACAAATTTAAACCAGTAAGGTCCAAAATTTATGTTAATTATGGAGGTGCCTTGAAAGATAAAAGTACTCAAAATATCATCCAAGCAAAAGGAAACCATAAAAAATTCCCACCTCGCTTTACTGATGAATCTGATTAAATAAATAAGAATATGCAAAATAGAAAATAAAAATAACTAGTGTTTACTGATGATGTACTGTCCTTGTATAAAATCCCAAAAGACATACTAAAATAGTGTTATATTAGATCTGATGAGTAAATTTAGCAATGACACAATGGTACAAGAACAGTAATAAAACTTTAATTGTATCTCTATATATTAACAATAAGCAGTCCCAGTTGACAACCATGGCACAGTACAAAGGGTGGGAGATTACTCCCAGCCCATGTCCAGTTTAACTCCAAGGAGGCCCAGAGGGGCTGCCATAATCAACACCCTTGGCCCGAGTCTCGGGAAAAGATGCTCTGCACTGAAGCTTCAGTGACTTTATATTGAAAGAATCAGGAATCAAGGATAAAGAACCAAAGAAGGACATGTGTGCACCGATTCATGCAGGGGTAGGGGAAGGACAGGTGGTCTGTTACCAATCTAAGTGACAAGCTGAATAAGGGAGGAAAAGGCCAGAGCTCTCTTCTGGCAATGAGTTTGATCCTACTTGGACTGGTGGCCCTGTAGGCTATCTTTTAATTTTTAACCATACCTTTAGGAAGTTTTGAGTGTGGTCCCAAGTCATATATTCCTCTGGCCAGTGTTACCACATATGCCCCCTCTGTGTTTTATGCACAGGTTTGAGAAACAGAGGAGGGATATTGGGCTGGAGAAAGGCCATGATGACTTCAGCACAGTCTCTGCTGAAATAGCATACGGAGGACTCTTCAAACTGAAATAAAAAGAAAAAGAGGGAAATATTTCAATAGCTATAAGAATCCAAATGCAAAGCTTGAGACCAGAAAACTCACTCCTAGGGTTGAGCCATTAGATAATTATTGTTGACATGATCTAAATTAATGTTGGGAGCCTCCATTTGAAGCTTACAAAGTTAGGCCTGAAGCCAGAAATTTTCTCTGTCATCTATTAATCCTACTTCTAGGTATTTATCTAGATGAAATGCAAAGATAGTCGCAAAAAAATTTATGTTCAGTTGTCTATAGCAGCCTTTGTCATAATTGTTCCATATTAAAAATGCCTAGATATATAATCCATGGTATGTCTATAGTTTGAGAGGTTGTAAATTATTCATACACTGTAAAGATGAATTTCAAATAATTTTGTTTAATGAAGGAATTCTGTTTATTGTATACAATTCTGGCAAATATAAAGCCATAGGAACAGAAAGAGATCAGTTGCTTACCAGACTTAGAGATGGAGAAGGGATAGGCAACAAGGAACTACAGAGAAGGAAGGAAACGCGGGGAGTTAGAACAGTTTTATATGAGATGGCTGTTGTCCAACTGTATCATCTATCAGAACTTGTTTTACTTTATGCTAAAAATGATGATTTGAAATATGTATGTTTAATTTTAATTTAAATAATAGAAAAAATAAAATTAACTTTAAAAGTCTGAAAAATATATAAACATGCACAAGTATTATATTTATTTTATACCTAAAAGTTACCTCAGATGGTTCAGTATATGATGGCTGATTGACAACAGGATTAAACTTTTAGAGTGATCATTTCCTTTTTCAAGTGAATTTTAACAGTGTGAGGTAATTTAGTGATAAGATAAAATATTTATTGGACAATACAGATTTATTGACTGACTTATTTTAAACAAAAATTTTACTCCCCACAGTAAATGTTTCGAGGGAAGCAAATCACATTTTCTAATTAACATATTAGGTTTTTTTTTCTTACCATCTTATTGGAAATAATCTTTGGAGAATGCCTTAGAAAAAAAAATTCTGCATTTCTTGACTTATTCCTGGAGACTCGTTTTCTAAAATTCTGTGTATAGGTTCAGATTTTCTAAGATAATTTGTTTTACCTTTACAAATTTTGATTATAAGATAATGGACAAAATAAGATCCTCTTCACAACAATAATCTCATTTAAACTGTCCACAGTTATGCATACAGTAAATAGTTGAAAGTATAATGCATTCATTCTGTCTGCAGAGCCTAACTTTATAAACAGGACATCGAAGTTCTTTGCCAGAGACCTGGCCAAGATCTGCAATTGCCTGTGTAAGGGTATGGCAAAGAATGAAGTGAAAAGGAGACAACACATGCCAATGGCCCCGGGAGGTCAGTGCCTCAGGACCTGCAGACAAAGGCGGCTGGGCTGGCCAGCTTTTATGATGCCAGTGAGAAGCATAGGGGTAGGAGGAGTGCACCTTTCCTGGACCAGTGATGAGGGAGCAGGATGAGGAGCACGTGTAACATCACAGTGTCCTTCACCACACCTCCCTGAGTTTTCCTCAGCAGTTGTTATCCTGCCCTGTGTGTGCTCTTGTGTCACCCACGAGGCCTCATTCGCAGACTGGAGAAAGCTCGCTTTTCTTCATTTCAGCAGGCCTGCCAGACGAGGCTAGCATGGGCTGGAGCAGACCCTTGCCTCTATTTATAGTTTGTGGTTCCCAACAGACTTGGACTCAACTGTAGACTGGTAGGGAAGATGAGCAAGTGACACACGCCAGAGAGAGGGCTGCAGTGAACACGGGGCACTCTCTTGCTAACTGTGCTGTCTTCTATGCAGCTAAAGGCAGTTACTGTCATGTAAGAACACAGACCAGTTCTGAAAAAGCTGACACTAGGATTTGTTTATATTGTTCATGTTTAAAGCATCAGGTTTTGCAATTTTCAGACACACTGAATGAGAAACACCTCTCGGTAAAATCTGGTCTAGAGTTCATCAGTTTATGCCCCTAGTAGCAAATTCCACAATCCAAAATGGTTGATGCTTTGTTTTAATTAAAATGTTGGAGGAAAAAAGTGCAAATAAAGTTCATGTGGCAACGTGACTGCCCTAAGAGGCATCGTTTAATAGCAATATGTTAATATCTATGTTCATTTTGTTGTTTCTGAGAATAATATAATAATACTACTAATAATTCTACTCTTTATTATACTTGCCACATGGTCATAATAAAGGGATATCTCTGCTTCACTTGCGTGAATCGTGTATTCTTATTTCCTTTTACTATGACTACAGAGCCTTTCTGAGCCAGCTGCAGGAAGCACACTGAAATCCCATTAATTTATTCTGAAACCACATTTCTGTCCTCACATACCACCGTCTCTTACTATTCAGCTTCAATAGTTGAGAGGGGAGCTAAAGATAGACTTGATTTTCAAAAGTCTACATTGAATAAAGAGTGCATATTTGAAATGTGTCTGGAGTGCAATAGCTGCTCACTGGAAATACTTGGGGAGCTGTGAAGTATTGCAGGGATCCAGTTCCTTCCCCTGAGATTGTGATTTAATAGACTTGGGTGAGGCCTAGGAATCAGAGTTGTTAAAAACTCCCCTGGTGATTTTGAGTGCAGCCAAGGCCGAGAAACACTGGTCTAATGTAGGTTTCCCAACACAGTGTTTGATGTGCAATACCAGCACAGAGATAGTTATTTATTATAATTTCCAATTCTATGGCAGCAGCATTTTGATCTATCGTATTCTTTTTTTTTTCACTTTCCTGAGAAATGGCAGATATCCTACTGAAATGCCATTATCTTTAAAATTAAAAGCTGCCTAATCAAATTTGAGACAATAAAGCCTATTTCCTGCATCTCATTCTTTTTATAGACTATAATCTCTTTGAAGGAAAGAACTATGTCTCTGCTTTCCCTACGGTACTTATCATGCCAGATACACATTGTCTAACAAGTGGGTGTATGCACTCATTGCCGATAGAATAGAAAAGTGAACTAAATGAAGCATAATTATGCCTGTGAATGTGGCCTTCTTTCTCTGCAAGCTTCTGAAAGCTAAGGCTATAAGTACATGAATGCATGCATCTGAATTTTTGACTTTTTTGCCATTTCATCCATAGTTGTTGATATGCGTACATCACTTTCTAACAGAAACATCGTGATTTTAGAAAACCAACCCTCCTGACTTTCGCGTTATATCTAATGATACCTGACAAATCAACCATGGATCAAGGCCTTTGTCCCTATACTTTAACCAGTGATGTGGTTTCAGGACATACAGACCCTATATTCTTTTACGGAAAGCAGTGCAAGTTTTCATCCCATGTCACTCATTTTCTTTTTAGACTTTTCTGGCTGAGGAAAGTTAAAATTAGACAAATGGAGTAAAAATCTGTCTTATTTAATAAAATAATATTTTTATGCAGCTCAGTCTTTCAGAATTAAATGTTTAGTTTGTTGAATTTTCTCAACTGTGTTCTTATTTAATGTGACTTCTAATGATATGGGCAGTGTTTTTTCCACTTCACCTAGAATATGGCAAAGTGGAAAAGGTCTCATTTCCACGTGGGACATTTTGGTCCCTCCATGGTATCTGATATCATGGCTGTCTACTTTGTTCCTGAACTGGTGACAGTGATGAGGCTGACTTTCCCATTTTGGCACTGGATAAAATATTCCTTTGGTTGTGGTCCATCATTTATTTTCAGATGCAAATTCACCATTCACATTTCCTAATACCAACTCTCCCTCCTCAGACTGCTCTAGGAGCAGAATTTTCATACCACCATTGTTTTCAAGCATCTCCAAATATATTGGATACTTCTAAAGATTTCCAGTTACACTGAAGTTATTTCTCCAAGACAGGGTTGAGTGGGTAACTAGGACTGTAGCAGTGCAAATCTTTAATCTCCCTAAGTTTCTCTTGTTCTTTTTGCAAGCTACCAAAACAGAAGAGCAGGATTAGTAATGCTGGATTTCTTATCCTGACTCTGCTTTACTGAACTGTTTCATGTCCAAATAGTTCTAGCTCTGGACATGCTACATTAAAGGTCTTTAGAAAATCCTCCCCTTTACTCTGTAGAAGTTTATCTTTTGCTGCTATTTGCTGGGGACACAGCTTAGGTATGATGTTTAACTTTTTAGTTAAGACCTTCCTTCTCCTGTCCTGAAATATAATGCCAACTCATTCCCAAAATTACCTCTTTCATAATAAATAACATTATGTAAAATTATTTTGCATATTTTAACATATCTTTTATGTATTATTTTTCTCTTCCTTTAAATCAGTAGTTCAACTGAGGATATGTATTTTATTATTAACTCTAGTGTCCTTATCACTCAGCTCATAGCATTTTGCATAGATAAAAATAATTAGGTTTTTTTTCCCCATGAATTCACATATATATGTTTGCATGGATGGGTATATGAATTGGATGAATGGAAAAATGGGTAATGTATGCATGTATAGTTTGCTATACAAGTGTTCATGTAGATGACTTCATCAGTTAAATTTTCAGCTTTGTACTGAGAGGAAAAAAACAGAACATGATATAAGGAGGAAATAAAATGGCATAAATATCAATCCCCATGATTAAACTTCTGCAACCTTGTATATGCTCCAACATTGAAATACAAATTTTAGGATATTTAATATTTAAAATTTGTTAAAATTGCATATGAATGTTATGTGTTTATAAATATGAATGCACACATTATAATGTAATTGGAGAAGAATATAAATAGAATATTGTATCTGGGAAAGATCAAATAATTTTTATTCAGCTATTATGCTCTTATCCACTTTACAAATGTTTGACATTCTCATATTTTTATATATAAGCATATCTGAAATAAGAAAACCTTTATTTTCATCTACCTTGAAATGTTATGAAATTTTCATCAAGAAATTAAGGTGAATTCCTAAATGAATTCCTTTTAAACTTCAATATTAATTAATCACTAGTCATATCTTTTAAAATAGTTTTTAAAATATGAGCTAAACTCTAGCATTCCTTGTCATAGTGTAAACTCTGTAGTGAATTTCTTGGGGAAGAATGCAGTGTATATATAGAAAAAATAAAATCTATCAAAAATGTGTGTTTACTTTTATATTCCCCCAATAACTAAGAAAGTTTCTATTTTTCTGCTTTTTTCAGAATTGAGCTGGCTAGTCTTAAGTAGTTTTCTTATTAAAATTATAATACAATATTACAGTTTAAGACACTGATTTTCCTTTCTCAATGAAAAGAAATAAATTAAGGTTATTCCAGAAACGTATAATCACATATCAAATTTCACTGTGAATTATTTTGTGTGCATAGTGTAATCTTTTAGACAAAGAGACTCATAATGGGGATACTGACGGACCACTTCTGCAGCAATATGGAAATATATAGTGAGCTGATCATTACTATCTAAGGAAGGCAGGACATGACTTTGCACATCAAATTTTTCCTCTGCACTGGACACGGGTCAAAATAGTGAGGAAGCCCGCGCTCACCCAGACATGAAATAGGTGGTGCTGACATTTCCATTGGTTTAATGAGACCATGCAGCAGAGTGCTGCCGGATGAGGTGCTTTGTCAAAGTGGACTGAGGTCTATTTTTAAACAGCGTGGGTTGCCTTTCATGTTCATCCTACCTAGTAGTAGGAGGGATGCAGTGGTGCCTAAGTACAGAAATAGAAAAGAGAAATGACAACAGCTCAGATGATCGGCACCTAAGTCCTCTTGACTCTCAGCGAGGCTTTGTTTGACTTTAGCAGGTTGATTTTGGATTTTTGATTTGGGTATTTTTGTTTTGTTTCGCTGTTTAGATATTGTGATTTTCTCTTATATAGGTAACAATAAACTTAGAGTTTATTCCATTAAATGATCTGTTCTGTGATTATGTTCTTTTTTATGCCTAAAGTTCAAGGAATTCATACTGGCTTGACAATCTTATCAGTTCTGATACAATTGGATAGGGCATCTGGTGGAGATGTTATTTTTTTTTAAATTTTACTGCACTTTTCTCACAAGTGTAATTAAAGGTTTTTAGAGTATGTGTGATCAATGCTGCTGGATCAGTTTTGCTTTTAATGGTGTACACTATTTTTTTTTAATATGTGAACATATATTCCATCTTGTGAGCTTTCATGGAAGATTTTTCATTTTGTGTAAGTGAAACAATTAAATTGAACACTAAGACACTAAAATACTTCCATGAGTTTCTAAAGGGGGTAAGAAGGTGAGATACATTAAATCGTCTTTTGCTAACCTAGCTTACCAATAACTAACCACATGAGTCTTTGAAAGTGATTTGAACTGTGTTTGTTTTATTTTACTAATTGGTAAAATGGCTATAGTAATAAATTAATACAAAAAAAACCACTTAGAGCAATGTGTGATTTATTGTAAACAGTCAATATATGTTAATGTTTTAATTAAAAATATTTTTATACTAGTAAGCATATCAGTTTACTAACTTGCAGTATGAATTTGATGAAGTAATTCTCACATAAAATTCAGTTTTCATTTCAATAAACTATCAGTAATTTATTATTTTGACTATATCTTTAACAATTACCACATAAAATAAGATATAATTTATATAATTGTAATGATTTTATGCAAAGTATTTCAGTAAATATTTTAAGCAAAAAAAACTACATTCCAAGTATAGATATTCTACTGTAAGACTTCAATGAAATCACTGTATTTGCAATGTGTTCTTTTACTCTAGAGTTAAGCTTTAACTATGATGTGTAGTAATGAGCAGTGTCAGCTAATGAAAATGGAACATTTATTCATGAATATAAAAATTAAATTATTCACCATTAATGATAAGACTAATATAGTAAAGATGATTGTATGCAACCTATGTTGTAGTTTCGTACTCTGTAAAGAGTGATGTATCTTCTTAACTGAGGATAAAACATAAAATAATTAGCTTATTGTATTTGCTATTAATTTCTAAATTAAAACACCACCAAATTCAGTGATTTAAGATTAACAGTAGTTATTACCCTTGGCAGTAGTGTTTAAAGTCCTCGTTTCTGTAGCCACACAGTAACGTTACTGCCATGACTACACTAGAATTGAGCAATTAATAAGTTCTTACTGTTTACCTCTTGAGGAGTGGCGTTTTAAAGAGTATGTGGGCATAGTTTAAAATGTCCACATTGACCAAGTTGAGTTAGGTAATGCAAAAATGATTTTTAAAGGAGTGTTATAAAATGTGTGTCATTGTTAGAAAACTGTTAGAAAATGTATGTTAGAAAACTGTAAAGAATGTATCTTAGTTACATAGAAAATTCATGGAATAATGTCCCAGTATCTTAGCATTAAGATTAAGCAATATAATATTTTCAGATATTTCCAGGTTTGTACTAATTGTAGAAAAATCCTGAGAGATAAATACATATAATAATACAACAAGAACACTTTTATATGTTCTTGACATGTATAGGAAAATGTAATTGACCTCGACATACTTTACCAACAAAAAATCCACAGTAACAAACAGTGAGTATGAAGAATATGCAAATACTAATCATTCCTGATAACTCCTTTTTCCTCACTAAACATTAGTATGGCATTAATCAGGTTCATTTCTGAAATGAGAGCATTCTCTTTGCAGAGACTATAAAACTAGGTATATGTTAAATTTATTTGTTACTATATATCATGATATAATCAATTTTTACTTACATATCTATTATTTGTATTATGGTAGATTTATGATAATCATCTTTCATAAGTGATTTTTATTATTCATTTTATATTATACATTATATATTAGTGCATATTCTGATGCACAGAACTTTTCAATAACCAGTGTGACCTATACACTTCCATATGTATATACATATAAAGCACATGGGTAAGCTTTTATACATTAGTTGTTGTATTACAGTTATTTATATGTCAGCCTTGACCTTTCTAATGTCAGTTCTGGGTTAGAGACATCCTGAAGTACTGGAAACTTTTTCAGTAATGGTGGCCTGTGCCTCTTGTTTGCTGCATTTCCTAGACTCCCCAACAACTTTCTTTCTTCTCAGGCCATTGATTTCTTCTACATCTGTGAGCAATATTTCGACTGGCCTCCATGTACATATAGCTGAGCCACTTGTGTATGGACAGATAGCTTAGCTTCTTGTGCTGTGCCCTCCCGTGTATATTCTAGCTTGTCAGCTTTACCCACCCCGGCAGACAGCCACCACACATACTTTCTGTGTCTCTGCGATACAGCCACAAATCTCTTGCCTGTGGGTCTTTCCATGTCCCTATGGGCTGCATGATTATCTTCATCAAATAGTACCTGGCTTCCTCTAGAGCAAGTAATGACGCACAAAGTTAAAATGCCAAAGGCATGCCATCATTTTTACCATTGGCCATAAAGATCAGTATGAGTGCCGATTACATAAAGAAATGGACAGGAAAGAAGCCTTGTTCTGCCCATCAGGGATGAGATACCATAGTCCCTGAGCCCTGTGACATCACTTGTAGGTAAGATATATTCCCATCCCTGCCTCCAAGATGGCAAGCAGAGGTGTGGCCTGTATCATTTCTGGCGTGGTCTGAGAATCCACCTATTCAGTCCACTCATCTGTCTCTTCCTGCCTATATTCGCAACATTAACCTACAGATCACTCCACATATTCTGAGCATAAATAATTATCTCTGATAAGTCCTTAAATTCTACTCCAAATAGAGTTACTTACCAAAATATTTATCAGTACAGGTAGTGATCTTCTTTTAAAAAAATTCTCTATCAAACCATTAAAATAACATGTTACCATCTCAGTACATTTGGCTCTCTTAATTTCCATGTTTAAAAGCACATATCATATGATAAGGAGTTGTTTGCTAAATCGGTATGAATAATTATTTCCAAAAGAGTTATTCTCAAATAATACATAGTTTTAAAAAATTTTATTATATCCTGTTAAGAATCAATTTTAGCCTCATAAAAAAGGATGAGAAAGTAAGAAAAATATTAACAGTACTATTAACAAATGATTAGAAAATAGAACGAGGTTGAGTGTAGGCAAGATTTTGTACCACAGAACTCATAATTTCTGAAAAATGTTATGTAATTTCCAATATTCTATCTATATGAATTTTTATAATCCATAGGAGTACAATAAATAATCAAATGTCTTAAGAATTAGTAGTACCAACTTTAATTGTTAATCACTGATACCATCTTTCTCAGTGATTTTTCCCCAGTAATTTTTTTTGCTTCCATCATCCCATCCGCTATTATCAGTATAATTATTACAAATAGCTAATAGCAGAGTGCATGGCTGATGAAGTCCTATGCTCAAATACAACAATCTTCCCTCACGTCGTCTCCTGCTTTTAATGAGGGCCTATAATTTGCAGTATATTTTTAACTTTCAAATTATTTACCTATATTTGGATGTTACAAATTCTGTTGAAAAAAAATCTTCAAAAGGTGTGAATTAGCAGGTTAATGATGAGACATGTACTGAATCCTAAGCTAGTGCTAGAAAACCCTGCGAAGTCCATTGTTCCTGCCTTTCTTCTAACATCGTACCCTTCTCCCTTATTTCAACTTGCCCCCAGCACCTGTTTATTTCTGTGGAGTCAGCTTCAAACCCAATTACGAAGGATATTGAATTATGTCAAAAGTACCTAGTAGATTATATTATCATCCATATAGAATTATAAGAATGTGAAATATTTAATTTTTAAGTCACCACTTAAGTATTAGAGGGCAGGAAAGCCTTCCTACAGTATGACATGTTTAAAGACTGAAAATAACAGCTAATGTTTTTTGAGCTGCACCCAACAATAGATGCTTTATGCTAAATGCTTAAATGTTCTGTCTTTTGTTTCAATAATGCTTTAGTGTTCTGTTTCAGTAGTGCTACTACTGTTCTGGGTTTACAGGGTGGTGACTCAATGCCTGAACAAGTTAGACTATGCTATCTAACCCTAACTTACAGTTGGGCGATGGGCTGTTGTCTTTCACCTCAGACCTTTGATCCCAAGAGCAGCTGGATGATAAAACCAAGTGAGCAACGTTAAAACACAGCAGCTGTTTTTCTCTGAGGGTTGCTCTACTTGCTACACTCTGCTCCCAGGAAGCACAGTGAGTCTTCTGTGACCTTCCTGCAGCCCAGGCTCCAGCAAATGTAGTTTTGTCCTTGTTTTGTGCTGCTTGACATTACTATCACCTCATATTTCCTTTATCTTACATTTGATGGTAGCTTATAAAGCTTTAAGGGATTTATTTCTTCCTTCCTTTTCAGTACTCTTAGTCTCCTCTTTTCTAAGAAGTGCTGACTTGCTATGTACAATTCTTATAAAGGAACATCTGGGGGTCTTGTTTCCCAGATTGCCTAAATTTCCATTTCCAGCTTCTCAGCCTACCGGAAAGGATGGTTTAGCTCCAGGTAGATGATTATACCAGTTCGCTGTAGTTCTGGTTCATGTTTTTTTCCAGCTTTCTTCTTAGTAGAATAATTTTTCTTGTTCAGATGTATTATTTTGTGTACTATTTCTGTCAAATAGCCTTACCAATATTAAAAAAAATCAAAAACACTTATGAGTATGATAATTTTGAATTAATTTTATGTAAACTTATCTGCAAGTATTTATATCAGAATATTCATTCTGGAAAGGGAGGGAGGGGATTTTTTTTCTTAAATTGTTTGGACACTTCAACCAATAAGCCAGAATAAAGATTTTTGTTATCAGATTATGTTTTAGTTCAGATATTCTTTTCTGGGATCATGGCCTTGTAAGCTAGAAGAAACATTATTATTTATTAATAGTACTCAAATCTGACCAATTTAACTGATTCAAAGTAGGAAACAGGAGTGGGAAAAAGTCAAACTGACATATATACAAAATTGCTACTGGCAGTATAATGGTTAACTTACCAATTCCCATACTGCCAAAGAATATTAGAAATACATATTTGGAATGAATTTGATCCAGAGAGACAGACTTGGTCACCAGCATTTCTTAACCAATCTTTTCAGAGGGGGTGAGATGGTAAATAATGTAGGAGAACCAATGAAAGATAAGTAAATGGAAGGATCATATATGGAAGAAAAAATTTGGAAGGGGTCAAGGAGACAGAAGCAAAATAAGAAAATAACATGCAATGTGGAAAGTTGTTAATCATGTCGTTGCTTTTTAGATGTCAAGTAGGAATAGCAGATTCTTACGCTACTAGATTTTTTAAATTAAGAGCTCAGTGAGGAGTTTAAGAAGGACACTAAACATATATTACTGGTTTTTAAAAAAACAGTTCTTAGAGAGCTCTTGAAAATCTGTGATACTAGCATCCTTAAGTATTGTAAAGCCTGCTGACTATATTTAGGCCCTTTTGTCCTAATACAGCAAAAATAATCCACAAACAAAGCAAGAAGAACATCACCAAAAGAGTAATATAAATATCCAGTATTTCTTTTAATTAATATCAGGCATTTCAATGCATTATTTATTATGGTAGAAAGCCTTTTTTCTAACCTTGTTGGTAGTAGATATATTTTACCTTCATAAACTTTATAACTGGTATACTCTAAAGGTCATACATTTTAAACTGCTAGAGATATTATGTGTTAACTTCAGTGACTGTAATGATACACAAAGTTATCTGTGTTTAAATATGTATTATTAGGTTAGTCTGAATTTTTCCCAATAATCAATGCAGAATATAATATTTTTCATTTATATTATGAACTACTATTAGACTTTACAGTAATTAGTTTGCTGAGAACCAAAATATCGGCAAAGCTGTAACGTTTGTGAAATTTGTTGTATTTCTTAAACAATGAGTGTCTAAGGAAGACACTGCAGAGAGGACAAAGGCATTGATATGAATGCGATTAGTACATTCGAAGATTGTATTGGGTTGTTCAGGCTACTGTAGAAACGCAGCACTAATGTGGGTTAAATGAAAGAAACTCCTTGTCGCATAGTTCTGGAGGCTGAAAGTCTGAGGTCAAGGCATCAGCAGAGCTAGCTCCTTTCTGAAGGGGAGGGAGCGTACCCCGTACCTTCCCTAGCTTCTGATGGTTTGCTGTCATCAGCAGTGCCCTTTGGCTCCCACTGCATCACCCTGATGTCTCTGCTTGTCTTTAATAGCATGTTCTGTGCTCACGTGTGTTCATGTATATTGTGTATCCAGATTTCTATTTTTTATAAGGTTACCATTCATAATGGTTCCAAGTCTCATTTCAGTATGGTCTCCCCTTAACTGATTATATCTTCCAGAGTCCGATTCTTAAGTTGTATCAAAAATGAAACTCATTAATGTTTATAACCAATGCACACTAATAAAAGCATATTAAAAACAGGTCATATTCTAAGGTAGTGGAGACTAGAAATTTGACATATTAATTTGGAAACAATCACTCAATCTATAGCAACAAAGAAAGCACCACAGTTTTTATTGAAGCAAAGTTTTCATGTAGAAAATAATTGATAGAACATTAGAGTTACAGTTGTGATCAAAAGGGGGAGATTGTGTAGTTTAAATCCATATCTGGCCTGATCCTAATGACAACTAAAACTAGAGTCGTAAAGAGTTATTACCTCCAAGACCTTTCTTTAGCCATAGTGTTAAATAGAAGCATAGTATATAAAACAGAAGCATAGTTGTAGCAGGATTTGAGAGCTACCAGTGTCTACATCTCACACTCCATACATCTTCTTGAGTGTGCTATAGAATGTTAGGGCTCTCTGGAGAAGAATTTGAAAACATCCACTTCAAAAGATCAACTTACAGCTGCAGTTATCCCTTTAGGAATGGGAAAGCAGAATAGATTATTACAGTAGTTTAGGTATGAAATAGGAGGCCATCTAGGGATAGCACTAGTGAGAAAAAAGCAGTTAAAGCAAGCTGTGCAACTCATATAATATTTGATGAGCCATGAGAAGATGGTAGCAGGAGGAGAAAAAGAAATGTGATTAATAATATTAATTAACTGTTGCAATGTATTGAGTTTCCATTTCATGTCAAGATATGTCCTACTTGTCCAAATTTATTACACTAATTCACTGCAGTTTGATTTGAACTTGAAAAGAGATAGAAATCTTCACCTTAGAGCTAGAGAGTTTGGGTTAGTATAATAATATTCTGTTATGGTGTGTGTTTACGTGTCTGCCCAAAGACTGCTGCAGTCATGGGTGGCAGGTTTTTCAGAGGTGACTGAATTGAGGGTTTGTGATTGATTCTTGGTCCAATACTAATATTGAGGATGTAAATGTTGCATCTGTGCAAGGGTGGATAACCTCCATACAATATATCAGATAGTAAAAGGCTTGCTCATCTCTCTCTCTCTCTCTCTCTCTCTCTCTCTCTCTCCCTCTCTCCATCTCTCCTTCTCTCCCTCTCTCCCTCTCTCCCTCTCTCCCTCTCCCTTGATTTTGTTTTTGTTTTTGCTTTTGCATTTGCACTTGTTTGCTGTGTTCTATTCTCATGATCTGTTTCCCCTCTGCCCTATGTTGCCCTGCCTTGGAGCCAGTCAATTATGGACTGAAACATTTACAAACTGTGAGCTAAATAAACCTTCGTCTCTCTAACTTTGGATGTCAGGTATTTTTGTCTCAGCAATGAGAAACTTAACCTAGACATATCCAAACAAGATTATTCACATTACATGTGACAGAGTATCCATCTTTACAGTTTCAGGAACCCAGTTTTCTTCAACTGAATTCTTCCTCAGAAAATCATCACCATATGTACCTAATGGGATTCTAAATACATATTTGAAGACAGATGTACAGATAACTACCTTTGGTTCCTCCAAGATAACTACTCAGTTGCTGCTTTGCTGTGTCTTTCCTTGCCTTTCACAAGCTGAGCCATTTCACAGTCACTTGCTGGAATTTTCAAGCTTTTCTGAAGATGACACTAGGGCAATTAGTGTGCTCTTTAGATGCCATCTTATTTGGATTGTTTCTCTTCTGCTTAATAGTTAAACAAATATATTCATTTCTACTGCAACACTATGAGAACATTCCAGAAAAAAAAAACTTTGTACTCTATTAGATTGTCTTCTAAAAAAACAATATTTATAATAAAACTTATGGTGGAGAGCCAAGTACTAAAAAACTGCCATTTCATTAACACAGCATTTATAGATGTTGTAATTATTAAAAAGTTGTAATTCTAACAAAAATGGTTGCTAGTTTTAAAAGACATGCTAACTCTCTGATAAAATTTTCAGTGAATAGAAAAGAATTTTTAAAAACTTTAGGATATATATATATATATATATATATATATATATATATCTTTATAAGTTAAAGTCTAAAGTAGAGCTAAGATATCTGAGCTACAAATTCAGGGAATAAATTCCAAAGACTTTAGGAAACTGCACAGCAAGCAGTTGCAATTCAAAGCATTTGGTTCAATTCCCTGGAAGAAAACGTCTGAGGAGAATGAGCACGGTGTGCTGTATCGCGTCCTTTCACAGTGTGCCGCATTTAGCTGCGTAGCATACTTCCCTTTCAGCGTTCATGCCAGATGGTACAAAATATTAACGCATTGGGGAAAATTGTGTAATAAAATCATTCTTCTGTTTACTGAAGGTGTATAGACTTTCATTTCAGTAATACCCATTAAATCAGTAACTTCTTACTTATGCTTTACATCTATGAATTCTGTTAATGCTATAACAAATGACTGACAATTCATATTTACTTGTATGGTCTTTTCTTTTTTTTTCTTTTTACTTTGGTTCATGTTGTAAGATATCTTCTGCCCTAAGACTAAAGCATGAGTTACAAAGACTAAAAAAGGGCCTACTGAGGGACCATCTTTAAAATAATCTCTATTCGCAGTAGTTGTGTTGAGATTTGTAGGTACTTTAGATTTAACCCAGGGTCTTTTCACTGAGCTACAACTCTAGCCTTTTAAATATTTTTTATTTTGAATCACTACCTTGCTAAGTTTTCCAGCTTGGCCTCATATTTGCAGCCTACCCGCTTTGGTCTTCCAGAGCACTAGGATTATAAACTTGAGAAACCATAGCCCGAACATTTTTGTTCATGAAGCAAGATTTAATCTTCAATGCTCTCCTTAAGTAAAAAGGGGTTCCTTCTTTCCTTCAGTGAATAAATATGTTTCAGGTAAAGCTGGCCAATGCAGCTTGAGCATATTTGAATTTGTAGTAGTTGTTCGGTGTAGGATTTCTACCCCATGTTCAAAACTGCATGACACCACACGCACATTGTTTGGAAATTTATGAGATCTATGTTTCCTGCTAACAGTGATATTATTAAATATTCACCAGATACCCTGCCACAGCCTCAGCACTGTAGATGACACCCAGAAGTACAGAAGTTGAGCTTTATTCCAATCCACCCAACCACTTAATGCAATGTGACTAACACATTGTACTGACAATAATGCTGAATTTATACCATAAATGTCATGTTTAAGGAATGCACATTTATTATTCTAACTTGACTGATAGGTGATCATTTTTTCCAGCCATCTGAAAGAATGTGTCCTTTTCTTGAACTGCATAGATTTCCCCTCATCATGTTAGATCCATAAATGTTGTCAGTGGATGTTTCTGAACAAATCACTTTCAATAGTGGTTATATAACTAGAAGGTTTATGAAAAATAAGGATGGAGATAACATAATACCTGAAAGAATCTTCTGAGACATGATCTAGGATCAGCTCCCAAGACCTTCCTTCAGTAGTTTTCCCAGATCAAAATATAAGACACATAAAATAAAATACTGTATTCATAAATTAAAGAATTCATAGAAATTATTGGAGGAAAAATAAAGAGAAAATATGGCAGTCTAGAAAATTCTAAATGTTTTTAATGGAGTCACATACTAGTATATCACTCATTAATCACAGAGAAAATTTTATAACTAAAATCTGTTCTCCCTAAAGATGGCCACATCTCTGAGATAAATTTACAATATAGGAAGTGACAACCTATACTGTTGCTTCAGTTCCCTGCGCGTCCTTGTCAGTGTCCTTTCGCTCTGGGAAACTTCTAGTCTTAGCAATAATACCTTATGAGATATGCTTCTGGTTTTGTGTTGCATTAAACGCCTAGCATTATATGATGGTTTGTCTAGACCAGCTGTTTGACTTTATTATTACTCTTGAGACTCGGGAAACATGCAGGCAACCACATCAGCAGATCTATAACCTAAGCAAGCATATTTGATAACAAGAGAGTTTCTTAAAGAGAGCTACTTAAAGGAATCCCTCCCAGCATGATATCTGCCACAGTCTCCATGAATTGCTCTTCTTTGGCTGCCTCAGACAAATCCTCTCCCAAACTGTTTCCAGTTTCCAATGGTTCCATATTCATTGTGGTTAGCCAACAGTCAGGTAATACCTCAGTGGTGGAGGAGTGTCGATATGATTTAGGATGCCTTTCATGGGTAAGGCTAAAGAAACATGCCTAAGCCTATTTCTCCATAAATATCTGCTATTATTCCTCTAACTGTAACTTTACATGCTATCTGCAAATTGTAGTTGTAATTTGCATGCTGAAATTTGAAGGCTGATACACAAAATTCTAGTTCCTCACCACTACTTAGCTGGCTAGACATGTCCACTGTGGTAACCAAAATGTCATTAACAGGCTGATGTTAACAATGCAAACACTATTTCCATTTCAGCATGAAGTCTATCAATCACTCCTTGATACCATTTAATTTCAAGATCTATTTGGAAGAAAATACTTTTGATTTCATATGTTGTTTTGATTGACTTGTAAATATTCATAATAGTTCCAAGATAGTATGTGCCTAAATTTAAGGTCTTAGTAACACAGCCACTACATTTTTAATAACAGTTAATAGCCTGGAACTTTTGTGGTAAACTTAATTTTACTGACACTTAAAAGTGATGGTGGGACTAACATAAGCAAATCAGCACCAGACTAAAACATAGCATCAGAAAAGTTAGCACCTTTTTCTTAAGAGCAAAAACATCTCTTTGGCAGATACAGATCCACATATCCTAGGCTAAAAAGCTAATGCAAATTGTATGCCACTAAAAGAGAAAACACAAAATGTTTCCCATTTAAATACAAATTTGTCCTATCTGTATTGAAAAAGGCTTTGCAGAGAAGACCTGATGTTTATCTTTTCAGCTTTTCTGTTTTCTGTCTACTCACTCTTCTCTGCTTTCTACTCATGCTTGCCCTCATCTCTTAATTTCTAACACTCCCCAAACCAGCTGTGAAGGGATAACTCTAATGAACTGTCTTGGTGACTACTCTTGTTGCTGGGACAAAATACCTAACGCCCCAAATTAAGGGAGGAAAACTTTATTAAGCTCACAGTCCTTAATCAGCTGGCTCCAAGACAGGATGGCTTTGCAGAGGAACAATAGTTCATGTTGGCAGAAGACAGCAAAAGCAGCAAGAGAAAGAAGGGACAAACACAGAGAGAAGACTCTTTTCTGTCCCTTATATTGAATTTAGGCTACTCACTCCAGAAAGGATGCAGCACTCACCCATAATCCTAGCATTGGACTATGAATCAATCACAAACTCTAGGGGCCTGCATCCATGACTGCATGAGGCTTGGGGGGACATTCAGACATAAACCAAAACAGGAGCTTCTAGAGAATGAAATTTTCTTGCACACTTCTCTCATACACCTCCATCAAGGTAAAGTTTTTTGTTTGTTGTTTTAAATAATATCCATCTACTTTTAAAATACTCCTGGATTCCCAAAATTAAATAATCATATAGAATGATTTTATAATAAATTGGCATCTTAAAGTTATCATGAGCATTAGTTCAGATGGTAGCATACAGCATGTACATAAGAAGCAATAAATAATAGTGGCAATCATGTTGTATTCATTAACACTCATGGAATATCTAACACATTCAGTGCTGAGGATATTACACTCCAAAACAACAATGTAATTATCATTTAATGTATTGTGTATTATGTGAGTAGATGTATGTATCTTATTACAATTATTCTACTAGCCATAATACTAGAGCAGTAGCAACAACAGAAGTATAGATAATAGTGTCTCATTTTAGTTAAATGCCTACCAAAATTCACATAAAAGTAATATTTATTCTTATCTTAATACCTACTGGTGGCATTTCAGTACTTTATTATCTCCATGTAATTGATGAGCAAATTTAGGCCTGCAGAGTTCAATTTTCCAAAGTCACACAACAAATTAGTTTTCAAAATAGGTCTCTGAATATGATTCTGTAGTTATAGTTATTACATTACTTAGCCATCTCTGATTTTACCATGTAATGTGCAAACAGCTCTAGGAGGCTGGGGTGGCACAGTGCAGTGTCCTTCATGATAAATAGACCTACATTCCCATCCCTGCTCTGCTATTTCCAATCTGTGTGACAAAAACAATAATGAACAATTGAAGGAAACACTGTGAAATACTTTAAAATGGACACAAATTGGTGTTTTCAATTTTAAAAACTTGCATTTTCTAAACACGCTATCCCTGTCATCTTATGTGACTCATCCCCTGTGCCGTTCATTACTCTGGAGCTATTGTTACTCCCTATACATTGTAAATAACTGATACTCATGCCAATAATTACTTTCTATGAAAATATTTTTCAGCCAGAATTCATGGGTTTTCTTCCCCTTCACTGGATCACAAAAGCTTTAGATTTGCTTTAAAATTAATTTCATTAAAAATAAAATTCATTTCATTATTATTGTGAGTTGTGTTGAGGGTGAATTTTTAGAATCCTTGTGATATCTTATTTATTTCCACACTAATTAATGTGGTAAATAAAATCTTTGACATATGTTCATTTTATATCTTTATGAGATATGGTTATACTGTCTTCTAAAACTTTTCCTTTTGTATATTCAGAATATTTTAGTGACTCTCACTAACAGAACAGTTCTAAGCATTTCTCAGGTATTAACCTTAGAAGTCAGATATGCCAACCTCTGGATTCATAACATCCTTTTAAAAGATTCTTAACAGATATGCTCAGTTTAATGTACCATAGAAATCCAAGACTATGGCTGTGGTTATAATAATGAACTTAGGATGTCTAATTTTGTGGCTGTGAGCAAATCACTTATATTTCCTCTTCCAGGAAATAAGAGATAATAACCTCTGCCTCATAGGATTACTGTTGGGATTGATGACAGCAAAGGAGAATGGCTGCGAGCTGTAAGCCAAGTACTCAGTGATCAGAAGTTATCATTATTATGGAAATTTAGTGTCTGACACGGTGGTTCATTTCACTGCTCAACAGTGCTAATACTTCGGAGATATTATGGAATGCTGATCTTGCTTATTGTAACATTCATGTCCCAGGCTGGTTGCCTGTTTTACTTGGTTTGGCTTTATTTTATTTACCACATGACCAGCATTTGAATTTTTGAAAAGAGCTCCTACTTTTATCTGAAGTATCTTCTTCAAGCAAATTATGGCTTCTGCCTTTATCTGTTTCTCCTATAGAAGATTTTATGTCTTCTTTACCTTCTTAAGTATCCTGTAGTCAAAATACTGTGCCTGGAACTAAACACTAAAGAATTCTAGGTGTGATGTGAACTGAAATGCAGAACTGAACTGCAGCCAATCAAAGCACATATTTCCAGGACTTCAAGTGAAGCATTCATAGGATTTACTAATAATAACATTACACTATATTTTTTGCTTAATTTGAGTTAGAACCAAAGTAACACTTTTATTTGGCAATTGTATTTTTGTTTAACTTGCAAATTTGGCATTTTAAACTAAAACTTGGAACATTTTATGTATCATTTTAGAGAATAGTGATAGCCATGCTTGGTAAAGCATGTGGAAATTTAAAAAAGTGTTTAAAATTTTATATTAGGATAAATTTTTAGGGTATCATTATTACATTTATCATGAGGAGTTGGTCCATGACCATAATGCATCTTAATTCTTTTTAATTTCCATCAACCAGATACTATATGAAGTGCTTTATTATGTAATTTTATACACTAAACAATCTTGTAAAGTAGTAACTTTTGTGTACTTAGATCAAGTATGAAAAGCGCATGACATTTCCATTTGGCAAGTAGAAAATGTTAATAGATGTTAAAGGTTATTCAATAAATGTTAGATTGTCTTCAACCATTGCACACTTAATCTGTAATCTAATGTTTCCCTAATTATGGCAATATAAATTGTACCAATAGGTGATTTGTGTTGCGTTTGAATCCCCATCTGTTTAAATATACATAAAAAATTGCTCCTACAGAGAAAAAGTGACATCAACTTATTAGATATTTCCTATCATTGTTAAAATAGATAAAGTATCAAATTATAGTTCTAGGTTTGTAAATAATTTCCCTCTAGTTGCAATCCACTTTTATTTTTCCCAAAATTTATTAGAAGAGCCTTCAGAATAATAAATTACATAATTTTATAAAAATATTTGGAACAAATAATTCTCCTTTCCTGGGGGCACAGTAAATAAAAAGATGTAATTTCTTTAGACAGATATTTCTTATCTTCTGTAGACAACCGTGTCACCCAGATACCTATGTCTAATCCCTGCTCTTCAACAGCAGACTTTGTTGTGAAGTAGAAACCTTTCAGATACAGTTTACAATCTCAAGATGTGATCACCTGGGACTGAGAATAGACTTGAAACTCAGTATCTTCTGTCCTTGTGAGGAAAAGCAGGAGATTTGGTCCACGAAGGGAAGAAGACCCAGGAAAACTTAAGGCAGACTGGAGTTATGCTGCCAAAAGCAAAGAAAGTCAGAGACCCCAAAAGCTGAAGGAGGCAAGAAACCCCTAAATGTTTTGGAGGAAATGTGGCACTGCCAACAGTTCGATTGCAGAATTCTCCAGAACTATGAGAGCATAAATATGTGTTGTTTTTAGCTGATAATTTTGATTATATTTGGATGGCTACACTAGAGAATTAACATTTCTTCCAAAGGATTTTTCAGTAAACCTGTATGCTAAACGCATAGCATCAACTTTTTTCCTAACTTCTCACGCTCTACATTTAAGAGTTCTAAAAATGGGCTGGTCTATTGTTGTACAGATAATTTACCCAGTAACAATAATGAAATGAAACAAATACCTGCTCCAGTGGAGTTTAAAACCTTGAAAAGAATAGGTGAAAAATAAATAGTTAACTTGAATAGTAAATTATAAACTTTATTGAGCAGCCTAAGGACACTAATATTGCATAGAGAAATCTGATTATAACTAAAGGATTAGCAGACAACTGAATGGGAAAGGGGCCTCTGGGATCACTGTAGAAGAAAGAGAGTCACTACAATATGACTATGCCCAGCAGGAGATTGTAGGCAGAGGGTAAAGCAAGCCCAACATCTCTGGGGGGCACGAAATGTGTTTGAGCAGTTAATGGAGAAGGAAAACAAAGGACAACAGTGACTTCATTGTCAGTGACAGGGGGAGCCTATGGACAATTTCCATGGCAGTGATATGACCTGATTCATGCCAAAGGCAGGCATTTTACTTGAGTTTTTTTTTTCAGTGCTGAAGACGAAACTTGTGGCCTTATGCACACTAAGCATTTTATGACTAAGTTGCATGCCAGCCCCAAAGCAAGTGTTTTAAATTCTTTTTGTCATTAGTCCTTTTAGCTGTCTGACAAAGTATATGGATTCTTCAGAATATTTTAATGTACATAAAATTAATGAGTAGAGATTACAAAATAAACTATACAATCCATCTGAGAAATAGTAGTATATGTGCTTCACTAAAAACCTAACAATGTGTGTTTTAATTACTATAAATTTGAAATGATTGATCTATGTTATGTTTGAAGAAAACTACGGTAACATTAATGCAACATGATAATATCTGTGATTGCTTGTTGAATAAAACAGAGATTGTTAATAA
Organism: Dolichotis patagonum; assembly: GCA_004027295.1. Taxonomy (NCBI): domain Eukaryota; kingdom Metazoa; phylum Chordata; class Mammalia; order Rodentia; family Caviidae; genus Dolichotis; species Dolichotis patagonum. The sequence goes on from PVJX010008414.1 coordinate 54,478, forward strand.
TATTATAGCTTTTTCCTTATATTCACCATCAGTTAAATGAGCCCTGAATTCATCCCAATGAATAACCACTGATTTACTTTAGTTTTACATTGAATGAAAAATAAAAGAATAAACACTAACAATCCATGTATCATATAATTTAATTTTCATGTATCATAATTTCATTTAATTCATATAATATAATTTGCCACAAATAAAGAAATATTTAACATGATATGGCTATTTCAGTATACATCTCCAAACCTCCTGTTGTCTCAATATTCCAATGTTGAAAAGAACAAAAGCAATTATATTTATTTCATAATGAATTTTAGTGTCACATGTTAAGTCTGATATGATTATATATGCGGACCAAAGTTTCATTCCCAAATAAGTCATGATATGAATCTAGCCATATCTGAGTAATTTATCTGTGAGTAGCTATTTTTCCTGGTTTTGCGTCATGCATTAAATAATTCAGTAAATAATTGTGTACTCATATTCTGGGTTACATACGCTAAAGATAGTTCATATTTCACATGGGGATATATTTATTTAGGATTCTCTCTCTCTTTTTCTCTCTCTCTCCACTTTACATACATTTATTATCTTTTATTTAAAAGAAATCTAGATACAAATGATAACTCAATTTAAGTATTTTTTAATCATTCACATCATATTATCCCATATCAGTCATAATGCAAACCTGAAACAATTTAGTTTTCAAAGGAAATATATCTATGCAAATATGCACTGAATATTTCTCCTTAGTGGAAAAAAATTAATAACATATTAACAAATATAATTTAATTTAATTTAATTTATTTTTTTGAATAATTTAATTGTAAATGTTTCACTATCAGTAAGTTTAAAGCACCTCAAAATCAAAATGAACTTAATCCTTAAAACAAGAAGAGTTTGGGGTTTATCTTTAGTAGTTTCTTGACCAAATTTTGAAACAGTAAAAGAATCTACTTTGACATTTCACATTGTTAGCTAACAATTTCAACACCATTCTAGTCACCATCATGATTCCATACAACATCATTTTATAGAATTTATACAAATAATTCATGTTTAGAATTCACCAGAATCCACTACTCTTCAAACTCCATACTATCATCCCAGGTATTCAATAAACATGCATCACATAAAATCATGTTTGCAAAAATCCTGAACACATGCCGGGGATTTAGCTCAGGGGCATAAGCACCTGCCTTGCAAGTGTGAGGTCCTGAGTTCGATCTCCGGTGGAAAAAAAAAAAAAAGAAAAAAAGAAAAAAAAAGTCCTGAGCATAAAATGTGTGTCCTGAAGCATATAAAAAACATATTCACTTGATTGTGATTTTTTTACTTGCACCATTTATGCATGTCTAGTCCACCTTTTGTAGCTTCTAGGAAATATAGGAAATATTTCCAAAGGAAATATAGTGTACTGCTTTTCTTTTTAATCCACATATTTTTACTGCTTCTGTAATACCCACTGACCTAAGCCTTGTCCTTGCCACAGGCAGTGAGAGATAGTACTTTGAAGGTTTATTTCAATCCAATAAAGCATAGTCTGAGGAAGAGGTTGCGATCCCCCTCCCTTTAAAAAGTAATAAACTTGCAAGCAAAGTAAAGGACAATGGTAATACCAGACCACTATAATTTCTGAGAAAATTCTGTAATAAGATTTTGTTATCTCGTCATATCCCTATTGGTATTCTAAGCAGATCGTGAGATCTAAAATTCAGGATGATAACATATGAATCAGCTTAACATTTAAGAACATGTATTATTAAAATGGTGGTGTTAAAATGTCATATAGAAGAAGCTACAATGGTATTATTATAAATGTTAGATATATTACATGTGTCTTTAGAATCTCAAGGAACCTACAAAATTTAACTATATATGCACATGTGAATATTTTATATCTGTAAATATATACATTGCATGTCTGCAATCCTATACATATATGCATGTATATGTACATACATACAGAGTATAAACTTCTGGTCATGAAATTGAGAGAGACAGAGACAGAGAGAGAGGGAGAGAGAGAGAGAGAGAGAGAGAGAGTCTGAGAGTATCATTTTACAATAATAGGCAAGTGTTGGTTCTGCCAGGCAGGTACGTCGACAGAGTGAATGTAGTGATTTTGTAAATTGCCTTTATAGCCTAAGAATCAAGGAAACACAGGAAAGCTTTTCTGCTGCTTTGGCTGAAAGTGGTTCTTTGCTAGATCTATATCCTATTTCCTTTGACCCCTTCAAAAGCTGGTTCAGCTGCACTTTGCTTTCATGTCTTATCTCATTTTATCCTAACAACTCTATAAAGGCACGTATTATTCTCTCCAGGCTGTGGGTGATAAAACCAAGGGATTGAATGACTTATGTAGGGGCACACTGTGTTCGCCCCACCTTTCAAGTACTTTGGTTTCCACAGAATTTCCAGTGTTTATCAATGGAGAATGGAATTGAGGATTGCCTGTATCAAAATCAAATCATTTTGTATTTCTTATTTTAAAAGCAGATGATGAACATTCTGAAAAATTGGAATCCACAAGAAGAATAGACATGAATATGCACTTTGCACACACATTGGAGGAGATTAATTTGCTCTTAAAAGGCCAAAGTTATGGCTGACAGCAAAAGAACCCCAAATCCAGTAATACCAAGTCATTACTTAGAGTCTTGATCTCAGAACATGGTCTTTGCACCAGAAGCATTGGCCTGACCTGAGAGTTTGTTTGAAATGCAGTCTCCAGCCACACTGTTGCACGTTGCTATGATTGCTACATGATACAGGTATTCTCAACGTTCATGTTTTTCCAAATAGCATTGATTGAAGAGCTAACATTGTGCAAATCAAGCCTGTAATCTCACAAAGGTCAAAAAATGCCATCCTGGACAACGAGGAGGAAGGTAGAGGAACATTTATTGGAAGTATAAGAAGAAAGAAAGCTCCCACTTGGGAACAGTTCCGAGAGAGTGGCCACAGGAACTCTTTGTCTAGAATCTTTTAAGAAGAAGCAGAGCATGGGAGTCTAATAGGGTCTAGTGGTCACCTAACACAGGTGCCTTTGAGGGTTTAAACTAAGCAATTAAGACTCATAGTTTTTAAATGTAGTTAAAAAGAAAAATGTTCAGAATTTCCAATTTTGTGAAAGCAGCGCCCAGCTCAGATGTGTAGAGGGCCTGCTACCTCTACATTGGTATACACTGCCTAAGGTGCTTCTTGCTAGTTTCATTCCTGTGAGTCAGAGTCATTAATTGCCTACTTTTGTCAGTTTTTCTGTGGTGGCTTTTATATTTCTGAACCTAACTCCCTTATGCCTTGAATTAGCTTTTATCTAGCTCTTCACTAAGTGTACATGCTATTTTCTTTGTAATGCTGACCAGCCCACCCTATCCCTTGGTAGCTTCCTATACATAACTAAATTCACCACTTCCTACAGTAAGAACCACCAGTGGGCCTCTGTCAGCCATACTGTCCCCATAGCCCTCCCTAGAAATTCTATAGTATTAGTATAGTATAGTATAGTATAGTATAGTATAGTATAGTATAGTATAGTATAGTATTCTATAGTATCTATAGTTCTGAAAGATCTTTGTATGATTAGAAACCACCCCAGGTAATTATAATTGGATAAATTTGAAAACCATTACTTCCATTATCTCTGGAAAAAGATCTCTACTGCACTTCCACTGATTGTTGAAGATGGAGATTGGTACTTGAGTCATGAATAAGAATTGCTGACAGATTGTCTGGATCTCATAGACACACCATTATGTGGGGATGATGATCACACAGACACAGAGCCATGTGGCCTGGGAGTGAACCCGCAGAGTCACTTTATTTACTTGTCTCACTTATCTCATTTGTAAGATGAGGACAATTGTCATAATTATCATAGCTGTAGTAAAGAACAAATGAGAAAAGCACTGGAAATAGCAACCTGTCCACTTAAAGACCTAGCCTCCTCCACAAAAGCCCTTTTATAATTGAGGGCCTTCCAATTTTTTTGGTTCTTGAATCTTCTCAGAACAATGCATGAAAACGTTATCTTCTGTACAGTTACTATGCAATTAATTAAAAATAGAAATACATATATTTTTAAAAGTTAGTTTGAAAAAATTAAGAGGGGAGTCCAAAGCAACTTTGGAAGTGATACAGAATGAGTCTCATTATAACCCAGATAGCTGTTGGCAAAGGCAGAGTCAGTCCTCCCTAAGTATGGGCGGGATGAATCGCCACATTTGGCAAGGACCCCTTACACTTCTTCCCAAATTTTTAAAATAAGCCGTGGAGCTTGGAAGGAGAGTAGCTCTAAAATACCAAGGAGTTGATCCATACTTGTCACTTATAATTAGGTTTCAAGAAAGTATGTGCACATTGGATCCTGTCTGGGGATTCAAGGACAGGTAAGGGGAAAGTATTTGAGAAGTACTGTTGTTGTTTTCCTTAGCAGATAAATCATCTTCTAGCTCTAGAGAATACTGAAACTCAGTCCATATGTATTATGTTTAATTCTAGCTTTTCCCTTATCATGACTTTTAGGATCTGGAGCCAACACAATTAATTTTATCTGAGAAATCTGCCTTTATCCATAATTTAGGCAAGGCTGACAATACACTGTTCCACATGTAGTATTTGTCATCATTTTGAGACAGTTGTGTATCTGTTCCTCTTTCATTTTAAATTTGATATTCCTTGAAAGCAGTAAATTTGATTTACTTTGTCTTTTTTAATATTTCTAACATAAAGCATTGGGCTTGACAGGAAAGAAATGACAAATGTCAGTTGGATAGGTATACCAGTGAGTAAGTCTTTATCAGTAATATTCTCATTCAGTTTTAACAAGTTAACCACAAACTATCAAACCAGGCTTGATGGTTCACACCTGTAATCGCAGCACTTGGGAAACCTAGGCAGCTGGATCACTGCAAATTCAGGACTAGCCTGAATTACAAGAGCAAGAATCTATATCAAAATAAAACAAAACACATAAAGGGTCTGTTCCCAGGGAACTTCATACTTACTTCATACATAAGATAATGCAAAATTAGTGCTATGCCATAGTCATGCTCTAAGTCAACCTGGGATCTCAACAGTGACCTGCCGTTTTCCTGACAAAGTTCTGGGTGCTTAAACCAAGGTCAGGCCTCTGCACAGACCATTGCTAAAGCTAATGTGCTTGTAGTTCCAGAAACACCAAAGAGCATTGTGAATAGAAGGGAAACTCTGAGATACTCGCCTCCCCTAGGAGGACATATGTGCTCCTTAGCTTATCCACACCATTCTTCACTCACGATTGCTTTAAATCATGCAGTCAGTTCAGTCTATCTAGCAAAATGACACAGAAGTACATCTGCTGAAGTATGTCTGCTGGACTCAGAGCTGAAATGCAAAACTGTTGTCATGAGAGGAAACATCGCCTCTCTTAATCCTCATGCTTCCATTTTATAAATGAAAAAATGATCTCAGAAAGGCCAAAGCCTATGCTCTGGATCACGTGGCTAGGAAATAGTGGACGGAGACATTTGCTTCTTTTGTTGGTCTTGTTGTTGTCCTAAAAAGCTGTAACATTTCCAAATCTATGTTCTTACTGTTACACGAATTTAAAATGAGCAGTAGAGAACACACAAACTCCTACTCATTCAGTTGTCAAAACTGAAAGAAAAGAGAGACTAAAGAGAAGAGAATCTCCACAGAGTCACCACAGTGAACCATAATTACTACAGTGCAAGTTGAGTTGAATCTTCCTTTGGTACAAGAAACCAAACAGGAAATATACAGATAATAATCATTATTTTTATTGCCATAGACTTGTTTTCAAAATAAGATTTCAAAAATTTCAGCTTGATAAATACCTTAAGACATTGTATGTCTCCCTTTGTTTCCATTGGCTAAAGCTACAAGAGGAGATACAGAAGTGCAGAGACAGTGCGTAAGGTCACACAGAAATTAAAGAGATCTAGAACTCATTCCTCACCCATGTGCTGAGTCTAAGATAAAGTCTTTATGCCCAAATCAAGAGGCCTTATTTATCAAATATAAAATGAATAGCAATCTGGTTAGCAAGCAGTCTGTTTAAAAGATTTTTCTTGCTGGGAATAGTGACACACCCCTGTAATTTCCCCACTCAGGAACTGAGACAGGATCACCATGAGCTGAAGCCAGCCTGGGTAACATAAGTAAGTTCAAGGTCAGCCTGCACTACATAGTGAGACCCCATCTGAAAATAAATAAACAAACAAATAAAAGATTTTTCTGGAATATATGATTAAGCTTTCCTTAAAGGTCAACTAAATGTAATATTATTAAAGTAAAATTCAACCTAGTATTTAAGAAAAGATGTTATCAACCTATTTTACCTTTTCTCTAAGTTAGCCAGGAAGTATTTTTATATTAAGTGACTTTTCCACATCAGTTTTTGCCAGACTTTTACGTATTGAATTGGCTGATATCCACTCTGTAGGCTTTCTTGATCAATTTGATAAATTGAGACAAAATGACCCCTTTGTCCTGCCTTTTTAAAAAAATTCTCTTGCCAGCAACTTTCTCACGCATTTTTTTCCTTATTCCCCTGGTGTTCTTCTTTAGATTCTTTCCTTGTTTTTCTGATTCACACTTCCATTTGATAGTGTTTGACTTGGGAGTGGTAGCTGAGTTATGATGGAGCACACATCCCTTTTTGCACTCAGAGAGCCAGATCTAAAAGCACTGCGACAATACTTCAAAGTCACGAGTGCTGAACAAAGGAATGACCCTTTCAGCAATAGTTTTCACATCCTGTGGAATGACAACAAAGAATAACAACCTCACGGGGAGGTGATGAGAAATAAAATTCCAAGTCTGTGCAACAAGAGTGCATAGCCTGGAATACAGAAGATATTTAGTAATTGGATGGTGAGCTGTACGTGAAAGAAAATTGTTGCCTACACTTACTTTTCAACTTTGGGTGAATGAATATTTAGTAAAAGGTTGTGTCAGCATGTTCTGAACTTATTATGGAGAAGTTTAATCTGTCCTTAAAATTAAAAAGAAACTGTAAACAATACCATCTATATTATTCCTTACACAAGTAACAGATATGTTGATATCATCTTTGAGTAAAGTTTTTTTTTTTCCTTTTTGGCATAAGGCATTGACATATATCAGACAAGTACCTGCAAAAATGCTAGGATTTTGACAGTTTGAGGCTGCTTCCTTATCTTTTTATTCTTGTCACAATCATTCTCAGAAATAGTCTCCTTGCAACAATAAAAAATATATAACCTGGTAGTTCATTTTCCAGCTCCTATTTTTCCCCCTGAGTTTCAGAAAATTGGACCCCGGAGGCTTGGCTTTATCAACTGCTAGTAATGCTGCCATCGAAATATGATCAGACTTTCTGTCACTCAATTCTTTGTCAGGTACCAATACCAGAAGTGAGCATATCCACTTAAATATGACTTCAGTCAAAGAAAATGATCATAATCACAGTAAGGTACTCAGCACTTTAGTGGAAAATCTGCATTCAAATTTTTAGGAAAGGTTGACTATTTATACCTGCCTTGGTTTTTATTTTTTGAACTTGGTCAATAATTAGTCCAGAGGGATTAATTTACAATATCAGATATCTGATATGGTATTTATTGAATGATGTAGGATTTCATAATTAAGAATGCATGATTGTATTTTGTACACCAAATATCTGTTAGCCACCAACTTTATCCTTATTCAGTGCAGCATCACCTCATCAGCTCTTTCTCCATCTTCTCTTCATTTTAATGAGAACACAATAGTCTCTTGGAAATGTAATTTTCCAGAGGCAAGAACCAAAATGCAGTAAGAATGAGGTTGCATATAGAAAATCTCTTTTCATCACCTGTTTAATTTCTTAAGAGGATGAGCTGCACTAATCCTTAAAGAGTATGACAACATGCTTATATTTTTCCTTTATTCATTTTTACATTAGTTCATTCCTGATGTAGCAGAGTCTACTATAGTGCCTTAGATCATCTTCAAAGCATAAAAATTCAAATAACATACTTACCCAAGTGGTGCTAAAGTTGCTCGGCTTTGTAAGCTAGTGACTCTTGAAAGAATTCTCAAAAGTAGGTTGAATATGTGAGTGAGGAATACATAAGTTATACTAAATTCACAAGAAACCCAACATCTTTCTGCACCAGGTTTAATTTACTTAACATAATGTTTTCTGAGTTCATTTATGTTGGTTCACATCAAAGGATTTACTATTGTTTTGTTTCTCATTGTGTGTATCACATTTTTTTTCATTCAGCCATTGGTGAAGACGTTGATTTTTTCTATATATTGAGTATTGGGAATGATGAAATGCACATGGAAATGCAGATATGTCTTTGACATATTGATTTCATACTTCTCCTTTATATAACCAGATTTAGGGTTTTTGGATGATAGACCAGTTTTATTTTTATTTTTTGTAATGATATCATGTATATAATCTAAGAAAATGTCAGATTCATAGAGTGAAATGATCATTGGCACTGAGGTATGGGCAGCAGAAGATTTGGGAACTACTAGTCAAAGAATATTTTATTTCAGGAAAATAAGAAAGGTTATTGTATGTCATGATGACTATAGTTAATAACAAGGTACTGTATACTTGAAAAATTTTAACTAAGTTTGAAAAGTGAGACAAATAACATATTAATTGGCTTGGTTTGGCCATTAAGAAACATGCACATTTTATCAGAGCATGTGGTACAATGTAAATATGCACACATATAATTTTGCAGTAGAAATAAATGAAATTACCTACTCAAAGAGATTTGAACTATATTTCATATGTGTGCTACATGTTGTGCTAGGTTGGATCTATTCCAAGGACCAGTCTATTGTATACCCACAAATGTCACTTTTTCTCACAGCACATATTCTGAACTAGTCCCATATCCTTGATCCATAAGACAGCTAAAGTGTGTAATGTTACCATTTATCCCCAAATGAGAAGCCCCTTCCATATGTGAATGATCAGAACCAGTGACCATATACTAAAAATATTATCAATAGACCCATGTCTAAAGGGCAGTGTTTGTGAAAAAGTTAAACTAAGGAAGTTACAAGTCTCTTCAGGCTACTGAGGAAATGTCTTCAGGAGGTGAGATAATTGTGCCCTGGATGGTCAATGAGTTTAATTACATTGTAGTTGGCATTCCTGCTCTGTTACTTATTTTTCCCTTCTTCTGCATGCAACAAATATTTATTTGGCACTTTACATGTGATTCATTTACTGTGAAGATTAATAGATTAATAATCTATGTCTCAATCTAATATAAATCGATTGAAAATTAAGAATGATGACAGTTACTATTGTGGGCATTATCTTATCTACACAACAAAGGTGCACTTGGTGTTATTATTAATATTATAAGAATGAGCAGATTCTTTAAAAAAGAAAAATAAAGTTGTCCAGGTTTACATAGACAGCAGTTGTCCAAGTGAAACAGTGAATCATGTCCATTCTATTGGTAATTCCATTATCCCTTCTGTAACTTTCCTGTTTAAAACAAGAATCAGTCTATCTGAAAATATGAACGAGACCAAATATCCACTTATGTAACAGGGTTGCTATGACTAAGACACATCCTGATACGGTGTTTTCTCACTTTTGCTGACCCTTCCTCTTCCTCATATCCATCAAGTGGCAGCCTTAGTACACTTTCATCTCTTACAGGTCTATACTTTATCTCTTAGGGATTTCATCCATTTTTATAACTTTAATCCTCAAATCCAAGGGGACGTGTGTATCTGTCTACATACATCCATCTCTGCCAGCATTTCCCTTCCACGTCTATTTGCCAAGGAGTCTACTTTTAGTTCCATTATCCTATTAATCTTAAATTTTTAAAAGTAAATGTGTATATTCTTCACTAAAACCCACATTTCCTTTTAAATTGTGTTTTATTTAATGCACCGAACTTTTTCTAGTTCCTCAGCTTCAACCCCATACTGTCATCTTGCATTTCGTCTTCATCTCCACACGCAGTAAATTAATAGCTTATTCTTCACAATGGTATTTATTTATTTTTTCCTTCTCTGCCAGCTTCCCTACTAAAATGTTCCCTTCATGATATCAGCTCTAAAATTTGGTTAGCTTTTATTCTTCCTTCTCTTTATATAATCTGGACCAAAACTGTCAATTGAAAACAAAAATATTTTCTATCTTACGGCTTCCATGCAAGTTCTTGTGTATTCTGACCTATTATCCGTTCTCCTTGTATCATACTTCATGTTAAAAATAAGACAACAAAAAAAAGGAAAAAACAGGCTGCTATTTTACTACAAATGGACACTCTCTACCTTTTAAATTCACCCCAAACTTTCTCATCCCTGCTATTTTGATCATGTTAGTTTTTACTGTAGTACCACAAATGCTTTTTTATTTATTTTTTATTTATTTATTTTATTTAAAAGAGAATAAAACAAAAGGGGGCAGTACAGAGCAGATCAGAACAGGACAACATAGGCAACACAGTACTTTATATTAAGCCAACTGGACATCAACAGTATCTAACACCATATCTCTTACTCTGCTATAGTTGAGCATAGTTTCAATTACAATAATATCAAACATAACACAATAGTATGAAGCCATGCATAGAGTGAAAGAATTACAGGGCATTCTGAACCGAATAACAGAAAATGATCAATGGGTACTATAATATCTCATTTTTGATAAAAAATGAAAAAAATTTGTTTGAACTATCACACATATTCAAATTCCAATAAGACACAATGTGGTAGATAGAACCAACGGTAGTAGAACAAAAAAAGCATGGTAGGACTTCTAAGAAGGATAATATTAAATCAGCATAGCTGTCATAATGTTTTCTTCAAAACAGCTGTTCATATCATCACGTATGATATAGTCAAACAAAACAGAATAACACCATTCTAACTGATGATTTAAAACTTTGAAAGACTTCAAAGCTATGAGATGGGGCCTCATGCTTACCATAAAGTCTTATATACTCTTATCAAATCTCATATTAGGGAGATTATATGGTATTTACCCTTATGAGTTTGGTTTATTTCACTTAAGAGAATGGTCTCAAGTTGTGTCCATTTATTTATAAATATCTTGATGTGATCATTCTTTATAGCTGAGTAGTACTCCATTGTATAAAAATGCCACAACTTTTTTATCCATTCCTCAGTTGATGGGCACTTAGGTTATTTCCAAGATCTGGCTATTACAAATTGTGCTGCTATAAACATGGGTGCACATATATCACTGTGGTATGATGTTTTCAGTTCTTCTGGGAATATGCCTAGAAGCGGA